>JAPYYR010000502.1:0-42224 GCA_030523065.1 Aphidius colemani
TGTTAAAGGCAAAAAAGCATCAAAAAAATAGTATACATCCTTTGGTAATAAAAAAAAATTACATTTTCTATTAATTAATAATATATTATATTAAAAATATATATTTACCATCAAATAAGTATACATTAATTATTATTTTATTATTTTTAACAAATACTTTGTTTCTTTTAAATTAAAAATTAAATTGAAAATTCTATTTCTTTTTTACTATTCGTGAGAATAAAAAACTAAACAATGCTCTAATATTATTCAACTTAATGCTGAATTTAATAAATTTTATTCGTTTAATTTAACCAATTTTTTTCGGAAATTAAACAAATAGAAAAAAACCCAGAAGATAATTGAAATAATGATTTTGACTTCTATTCTAAATACAATTTGAATATTAATAAATTTAATGTAATTAAATACTTTTATTATAAAAATATTTTGTTCAAAAAAAGAAGAAATAAAAGAAAATTTTTTTAATATTCACTCATTATGTTAATGAGTAACTTCCTATTCAAGAAATGATGATGACGTTATCAATGTATTTGATACAATAGCCAATGTGTCACTTTAAACAAAAAGAATAAAAAAATAATAAAAATATATTTACAGCCAATTGCATCGGTATATTCTTACAAATAACAAACAACTATTCCTCTCATTTATGTCCTTCAACATTTAAAAAAATAAATAATAAATAATAAAAATAATAATAATAAAAATGATCGATTTCCTAGAGTACCATTCATACTTTGTTATTTTGAATGGCCCGATAACAGATTTAGTCATTGGCAATACATCAAATTTGAGCTATAAATGGTTTTCTGTTGAAATACATATACCAACATAAAATTGCACCATTTTGATGGATCGTTGAATCACATACCATTGTTCATTTTGTATCATACATTTTATTATTTTATCTTTCAATTGTAATTCATTCATTTGAGTATAAATTTTTTATTTTTATATACTCAATCAATAAATATAATAATTTAAATTCTATTTAATTTCATCAAATTATTTATTTTGATGATACATTATACTTTTATTTATTGATAATTAAATTTATGGGATTAGCCTTGGAAATGTATATTATTAATTTGTAAATAACAATGAATTATAATGTACAAATTAAATTATAATTAAAGGACTTTTTTTGTTGATAATTTTATATTATTTTTTGGATTTAAAAAAACAAGATTATTCGAAATTATTTGGGAATTATTAATGTAATGTGATGATGATTTTGAGTATCAAATTATCATGTTTATTTGATGATAATTTTCGTAATTAATATTTAGCAATGTTGATGATCATTTGGTCATAAATTAAGTCTACAAAATTAATGGTATATAGTATATATATAGGTGATGAAGATATTTTGGCTTTTGACGAAATACATAATTACTTTCAAGTGTTAAAGGACTAGTATTGATCTTGAATTTGTATATGCCCGTATAGACACAAAACAGAATAAATTGATTTGATGCAAACCAAAGGAACTTGGTCAAAGCTCTTGGTCAAGGAATACTTGAATTGCAAACAATATAGTTTCCTTTGAAATTCAAATAACAATATTCAATGACATAATTAAATTGTCAAATAATAATCATTATTTTTTATAATATCAACCTGATAATTAACCAACAAACAATATGTAAGAAAAAAAAAGAAATTAAAACTATTTCTTTTTGCAATTAAAAATATTTTTAAATAAAAAATTAGCATTGAATTTACCGGTGATTAATTCAATCGTTAACTGGTTGAAAAAAAAAAAAAAGTTTTAATCGTTAGTTTCCTACAAATAAAAGTCGACAAATTGAAAGCCAAACTAAAAAGTTTGTTACTAAAACGAATTCGTTTGGTATCAAAAAAAAGGAAAAAAAAAACTTGAAGATATATAAAATGAGTAGTAGATAGACATAGTATAGAGCCAAGTTACAAATTCGATAACGGGATAGATGAAAGGGTGCTAGCAACGCGATATGTCAACATTTCGACATTAATTGATCTTCGATCGAAGCACACCCAACTTATTTTATCAAATTTAGATTCTATAAAATAAATGAATCAATAGCTTGAAGAAAAAAAATAAAACAACAAATAATAAATTGATGAGTTTTCAATTCAACACAATTATAATTAAATTAAATTAAATATAAAAATCAATTATGAAAGTTAAAAGAAAACAATGATGTAATTTAATTCAATAACATTTAAAATGAGTATATACTTACCATATTGATTAAAATCTTGAATGATAAAATGATTTTTAAAATTTTTAAATATGTGATTTTAATATTTTTTTATTTATTCATTGATGATGGTGTGATATTATAATTTTATAATTAAAAAATAAAAACAATATGTGAAATATAATATTGAATTTAAAATTTTCATATAGTTTATATCGAATCACGCAACATATATTTTTAAATGCGATCAAACAATGGTTTATATTTATGAAAATATATAAAATATATATAAAAGTTTGCGTGATAGTGAATATAAAGAGTTAATGCAATCTTGACCTATGTATCTATGTTAATGAGAAATATTAGGTGATTTTATTTTACGTGCATTTATGCTAATGTACATGTTGGCATCAACCGCCCACATAAATATTTATCGTTGTATATTCAGAAAATACATGCTCAGATGAAATTCATGTGTCGACAATTTATTTATTCTAATGACGTTAAAAAAATATTATTTATTTAAATAATCAAACAGAAAAATAGTAAAGCTAAAATTATCAATTTAAATTAATTTATTGCCTTATTAATTTATTAATTAAAAAATACTTTTATTTATTTTTTTTTAATGATTAATTTCATGAAAAAAACAAAAAAATTTATCTGTCAAGTAAATATATAAATATTAAAAAATTTATTACATTTATTTTGGTTTTTAATTTAAACACTCGTCTCGTTCTGTTAACTCTGCAATTTATTTATCCAAAAATTTAATTTATATATAATTTAATCTTTTTTTTTTGTGTTGCAAAACTCTCTTTTTTTATCATGATGATGCAGTTATATTAACAATGTCAAAAATAATAATAATAATAAAATTGATATGAAAAATTTCTGTGGTCTTAAGTGAACACACAAAGATGATAGATAGATTTAATAAAGTGAACAATTTCTCATATGGGTGACAAGACACAGCCGTTAAAGGTTCTTTAACTTTTTTACATAATAAAAATTTTCAAAAAAAAAAAAAAAATCCATAATAATTCATGTGTATATTTAAAAGTAAAATATTAGATTGATATTTTAATGAATAAATTGAAAAATAGAAGAATAGCGAAATAAATTTTCTCACGATATAAAAAATATTTGGAATTTGTAAAATAATTATTCATTGAATGTACAAGCAAGATTTAAATAGACAAGAATACTTTTCTTTTTGCGATGAGAGGGTGGTCTTGTGGTTATCATTGAAATGATAACCATAGTACCATCTTTGTCTTGATGAGAGTGGTGTATCATTTTCGCCTACAACTTGAGAGACAAGAGAGTGGAAATGATCTCATTGTTACACTTTGTAGTTGAAGCATCACAAAGAGAATTCTTGTGGTGACAAGATAGTTGGTAATTTTGTCCTTTGACCATGTCAAGCATCACCGGGTGTGGTTATCGTATTTTAATTTATTTTATATATTTTAAAAAATTAAAAAAATATAATTTATATGAAATTTTATGTTTATTTTTATTTGAATGTAATAAAATAAATAAAAATAACAAGTTGATGTCTATGATGTTAAAATAATTAGTCTGTTATTATATTTTATTGATGCAAAAAGTCATAAAAATGAAAAAAAAAAAAAATCATAAAATATTGAATGATGGAATTCAAAAAGGTAGTCCTTGAAGTGAAATTATTTATTGTGGAATATGAGCAATGATAATTTGTATATTAAAAATTATATTATTTAAGGTGGAGATTATTATAAAGATGGGAAAATAAAAAATAAAAAATGATGGCATAGATTTTGATGGGTATGCCTTATGGGCGTTGTAATTGTATTTCACTTGGCCTTGCTCTCGATGTTACAGTTGAGGGTTATGAAATCATAGTTTACGAATACGGAATGATGATGATACAGTGCGTTCATTGCGCCTACAATCTTGTCATATCTCATCTCGCGGAAAAAAATAAAAAAAAAATTGTATGAAAGAATGGTTTGGTTTTGTCTGAGGCGGTGGACCTCGGAAGGATAGCCAACGTCACTCAACCATTCACTTTTTATTTCTTTTTGCTGCTTCTTTTTTTTTTTTTATTATTTTCCTTTATCTTCTCTGTATTTTTACCACTGTGTGTAGAGTATCATTATACGCAAAATAATGATGATAACCACCACTATTCTTTGGCCCTCCCAAACTCCCAACAACACCTATATAAAAGAACAAGTTGTTGTTCATTTTCAAATCAAATCAAACAGTGCCCCCGAAGTAGAAACATGAAGGTAAAAATTTACAATTAATCATGTGTTTTTTTTTTTAATTTTACTAATTAATAAATAATAATAAAGTGTATATAAAAGTGTTTTAAAATTATTTAAAAAAAATATATATCAATAGGTATTCATCATTTTGTCGGTGTCAGTAGCAATGTCAATTGCAAGTTTAGAACCATCAGGATATCGTCCACCAGGTTCACATCAGATATCATCTGATCTTTATCTACCACCCACTGATATATATTCAGGCTCATCATCACGGGGAATACAAACACCAGAATCCCATTATCTACCATCGATGAGTCACCAAAGTACATCACAAAATGTTATACCGAATTCTCTCTACTTACCAAGTAACCACGAACAAACTCATACCCAACAGCATACTTTATCAGAAGTATTATCATCAGATCAATCAGTATTAAAACCAATGAACCAATACTTACCTCCATCAAATCAATACTTACCAGCAATTACAAAACCAACTAATCAATACTTACCATCATCATCATCATCATCATCATCATCATCATTACCAATGAATACAAATAAACGTCAACGACAAAATTCTATGAATACTTATAGACAACAATCGTCAAGTGATATTTCCCGTTCATCAACAAACAGATTTTCAAATGGCAACACTAATAATTTACCATCTCAATATCTTCCACCAAATAAACGTCCAAATGCATTTACACAAGCAATACCATCATCAAACTATCTACCAGCTAATCAAAATAGTGCATATCAACCATCTGATGAAATTTTACCACCATCAAATACATATTTAACACAAAATAAGTATGAATCAACTGAAAGTCAACAACATGATCATTCAAACTCATATAATCCAAGTCAATCAAGTGGCTATCCAACTTCTGGATATCCACAAGCTAAAAATAACAACAACAATAACAACAACGGTTACAATTACGAAGTAAGTAATAAATTAAATACATTTTTTTTTTATTCATTGAAATAATGTTTTTTGTTTTATTTTAGCCACCAGCAAAGTATGAGTTTGAATACATGGTTAATGATCAACAAAGTGGTAATGATTTTGGACACAAAGAAAGTCGTGATGGTGATGTTACACGTGGTACTTATTATGTACTATTACCAGATGGAAGAAAACAAACAGTTAATTTTGTAAGTTTAATTTTTATTCAAAGATTTCATTATTTTATTATTATAATTGTTTTTTTTTTTCCTTTTTGCATCAGATTGCGGACGCAAACGGCTACAGGCCAACGATCACGTACGAGGATGCTGCTGCTGGTCGAGATGGCTATGATCAAGGCTATCATTACTAGGATTATAATAATCACAATGATTGATTGAAAAAATAATTATTAATAACATTATTATTAATAAGTAGATGAAATAATTTTTGTAATGATTTGTTTTTTTATATATACAAAAAATAATTGTTAATGATAATCAATAAAGAAAGATTTTATAATATTATTATTGTTTAATTGTAATTTAATTTGTTTGTTTTATTTTCATTTATTTAATTTAATTTACACACGAGTTTACAAGGCGTTATTAAAAAGTTTTTTTTATATAAATTAAAATATTATATATGGGATTGTTTATGGTTAATTAACAATCACAAACAGTTGTAATGTTAGTTTGTTGGTATATGTGAATTTGTCGAGATGAATGTTATATTATTTTTTTTTTTTTGATGTTATTACTAGAAGCGTGTGGCCTTGTTTCAGTTGAATAGTATAACACATTACTCCAACACATCTCATAATGAAAATGTAAATTTCACTTTCACATTTTATTTTTTATGATTGAAAAAGCATCTATTATTTTATTTGAATTTATTTATTGTTATTATTTTTTATCCAACTGTTTGATGATATATTTCTGTCAAATTTTTACATATTTGTTAGTGATGCATCATCACGCATAAATGAATGACAATATGAAAATTAATTTTCATGCGATTGACTTTCATGTACACTAGTAACAGACAACTCGATATATTTTTTTTATTTTTTTTTTTTACAGCTTTTGTTGCTGTTATTATTGCTATTTTAATTTTTTTAATTAAAACGTAAATTTTATTTTTTTTTTGATGATGAACTTGTATGACACAGAGTTTCGCACTAAAAACGTTTTTAAAGAAAAAAAAATATATAAAAAGGTGTGCTTTGATATAGAAACTATTCTAAAAATCGTTTGGCTTTACTTGCACATGAATGCAACGTTCAGGGATGTAAAATTCAGAGGTACCTTCGTAAAAGCTCAAAGAGCAAAGCGTGCACCTTCAACGAAAACGCTTTTATATATATAAATAAATTTTTCCTTTATTTTTTTACGCGTTGTTTTTTTTTTTCATTACGTTTATATATATTTTTTTATTCGCTGTTGATGTAGAGACGAAGGCACCGATTTTTTTTAGTGCCTAAAAAAGTTGAATGTATGAATAGGATTTAGTAAATTTTAAAATATTCAAAACATAAAAAACGTTTGATCATTGAATTTTTCATTTTATTTTTTATATTTTAGATTAAAAGCTGGACTTTGACTTTGTACAGTAGTCTGACTAAAGCTGGACTTGGAAAATAAAAAAAAAGGTAATTCAAAATAAACCAGTAACATTATAAAATAAATTTTTAAAACAATTTTTTTTTTCTATTTTTGCAGTATATATATATGAAAATATATATACTCGTTTTTATTAAAAAAGAAATAAACTTGATAGTAATCTTTTATCAATGTTAAATGTGTATAAAAATATATGATAAAAATTATTTAATAGACAATTAATATTTATGATAATTGGAAAAACGTTATTTTATATATTTTTTTTATCATATGATAACAACAATTTTAAATAAATGTTTGTTTAACTATTTTACAAATGCAACATCTCATGTATAAAAATATTATTTATATTATAAAAACACATTGAAATTTTTTGATGATTGACTAATCATTATGGCAGTGGGCGATTCTGTCGCACTGAAAATTTATTTGTTTTTCATCAAAATAAAAATCATTTATATATGAATACTAAATTTAAAAAACTGTAAATCAGTATTATCTGATTTTCAAAAAATTTAATCCACCAGACATGTAAAAAAAAAATAAAATAAAACAAAAAAAAAAAGCTCAGATTATAATAATTTGTTCAATGAAAAGCTGAATGATAAATAATTCGTTTGAAAAAAAAAATGTGTTTGTTATAAAAAATATTGATAAAGAAAAAAAAAAAAACACTGTTGTAGTAATAATTTCGAAATATTGTTGTCCATGTTTGTCTTATGATAACTAATATTGATATCCATTGTTTCCACTTGGATAACCATTACCATTTCCACCACCGATACCAGAACCTTCTTGTGTGTATGTTACAACTGGTTGATATCCATTTTGATCAGCGATCTGATGCAAAAATTAAAAAAAAAACAAATGAAAAAAATTTAATTTAAGATACTAAAATGAATACTTACATAAACAACTGTTTGTCTTCTTCCATCAGGTAAAAGTACATAGTATGTACCACGTGTAACATCACCATCACGACTTTCTTTGTGTCCAAAATCATTACCACTTTCTGGATCGTTTACTGAATATTCAAAATCATACTTTGCTGGTGCCTAAATAATTGTTAATAATAAATTAATAACTACTAATAAAATTAATTATGAATAATTGATGTTTACATTGTTTGAATTATCATCATATCCAGAATTTTGTGAACCGCCTGGTGGACCATATTGCTGACTTGGTGGTAAGTATTGGTTATTATTATTTTGACCAGATTGTCCATTAAAATCACTTGGATTTCTACTTGGTGGTCCGTATTGTTGATCTGGTGGTGGTAAATACTGGTCAATTGGAGGTTCTGGTCGTGCTGAGATAAATGTCGCCAGCAACAATACACTTGTCATTGTAAACCACATTCTGTTTTAAAATACAAATTTAATTATTTATTTGTGTTTAGGATGTAATGCATTATATAACAATGATAATGAGAAAAACAAAAAAATAAAAGTGATAATTTATTTAAATCTGTAACAAGAATCTCGTTCTATTTATTTATTTATTTGGTATTATAAAAGAATGATATTATCCGATGGTTTGTTGGCCTGGAATAACTTGAAATCAGGCTACGGGAGAGTAAAGATTCTATACGGTCTACCGCCTCTTGAACTTCTTCATATATATTTTTTATTTTTTCTTAAATATATACATCATTCTTCTCTTTTTATTTTCCGATAATAATTAACTTTCCCCATTCTGGCGACTACGTGCATAATGGTCCCTTTGGGAGGCGTAGGAGGTGCCGGATATCTTTTGCCTTGTCTTTTTTAATTTTTTATCAAACTTTTTCATTCTCTACACTTCAAGCCACTTTTTATTCTTGTTCATCGTCGTACAATGTTACCTACTTTTTCTTACACTTGAAAAATATATTATTATTATTTTTTCATTAAAAGAAAATTCATTTTTTGTTTTTAAATTTTAATTTTTTTATTAAAAAAAAAAAACTCTATTGGATGATTTTTAATTGCTTTACTATTCAATATGAAAATAAGTGAATTTTTTTATTTTAATGGGGTACGTGTCACTTGAAGTAAAAGCACGTAGCTTTTTTTTTTTTTTAATTCTTTTATTTATTATATTTAAAAATATATATTTATTTTTATTTATTTCTGATTGAATTGTGCTATTGGTCAATGAAATGTTCAAGTCAAGAGACATAATCGGGTGAATGGTTGAATAGTTGGATGCTTTCTATGATGAGTTTTATGGGTATTTATATATTGCATTGAAGATATATCTGACATAATGCAATATACACAGACTTTTGATTTCTATTGCTTTTGATATTTATATATATTATTTTTTTTTAAATATATATGTTTGCGTAATGCGATCACGCATTTTTGAATGAAATGAAAATATTATAAATGAAATTGCATTGAGAATGCGCAAAGTGCTGGAGGTAAGCTTATTTTCCCTTTTTTTATTATTTTCTTTAATTTATTTATTTATATTTATTTTTTGTAATTTTTTTTGATTAAAATACATTTGTATTGAAATGTAAGATTGCTTATTTCGTAAACAAGATTTTAAATTATTGTGGTTGCATCCACTGTTATGATATACATTTTTAATTTACTAAGTGATTGATTTTTTTTCATTTATCTATTTTCTATTTGCCAATTTTAAAAATAAAAAGTAAATAAATTATTTACTTTTTAATTATTTGTATTCAATTTTACAAATATAAAAATCACAAACCATAAATTTATTCAAGTTTCACTAACTTTTATATAAAAAGTTTTATTTTTCTTTTTTTTAAAAAAAAAAAAATATACATTCATTCTCTACGAAAAATTTAATTTTCTATTTTCTTTTACAAACAGCAAAAGAGGAATAAATTTTCTTTTTTTCAAACAAAATATTTGATATGAAAATAAAATATTTAAATATTTAATTACAAAGCTTACCTTGTTTTTTGATAATTAATGATGAACTATTATCGTTGAAAAATAGAAGAATTAATTCTTCAATAATATTACAATATTTTCAGGATAAACTATCGTTGTTTTCTGCTGGTTTGAAATTTTTATGAAGCGTTGATGACTATGATATGCTGAGTGCGAGGTAGCATCTCCCTTGTCTCAACTTATATACTTTCGCGAGAGGATGCCCCTCAAGTATCATCCTCCCGTTCTCCAATATGTAACATCACGAGCAAGGCCGTTTCGCCACCGATATCCTTACACAACGGGTATCAAAACCATCCATTTTATTCGAAGGGATGATTCATAATCCACCACATGTTCATCCATCCATAATTTTCATTTATACATACCTGAATTTTTTTAAAATAACGTTACGCACGTATCCGCTACTTGTTTAGTTGTATCATAAGCGCACGTGTTTGTTGCTCCTTTTTATTTTTATAGATATATCTTGCACTATTTTTTTTTATTTCCCTTTTGTTTCTATCTCTCACTTCCTCCCTCAAGTACTTCTTGTTTTAAAATCATTCTATTTTTTTTATACATTTTTTTTTCTGTTATTTATTTCCAGACACCGCTGCATAATTGGTCGGCTAAGCGCGATGCGGCTTTACATAGGAAAAAAACTTTAAAATAGATAAAAATAATAGTAATAAAAATAGGAAAAAAAAATTCCATCGAAAAGTTGCATGCTTGGAGAGGTCGAGGGATCGAATAATAAATTAACATGTCGTTTTATCGAGATCGAAGCGTTATTTTATTCAAGCAATACGATTCATTATGTTCATTTTAACTTGCAATATATGTCTTGTTTTATTCTATTTTTTTTATATTTCGATTAACTTGTGCTGATATTTTTATATGCTAAAAAACTACCCCTGAATATCATATTGCACTTTATAGTTTATCCTTTTTTATATACAAATTGACCTTATGATCCCTTATGATGGAAACAAAAAAATAAATTTCTCTGTATAGCTATTACTATTATTTTATTAATAATATTTGTTGGAAAAAAAATTCTTTATTTTTTCAATAGAGCATTGAATATATTTATTTTAATTAGATAATGGAAATGTGATATCTAATCAACAATAAAATTATGAAACATAATGACAGATTAAAAAGGTCAAAGTGTTTTTTTTTTTTCTTTATTAAAGCTTGTTGGAATGCAAAATTAATAGAAATTTAATTAATTCATATTTATGTAATAATTATTTATTTTAATTTTTAATAATATCTATTTATATTAATGGAAATTAAAATTAATATAAATAATTAAAATTAATAATTAGTATGTAAATATAAAATAATTTATCATTTTAATTTTAATTGAATTTTATCTATTTTAAATTTAATAAAATTTTGTTTTGATTTTTTTTAAATTTACTTTTTCATTTATGTTTTTATTTTTATTTTAAGACATCCATTTTATTGTGTTTGTTATGGTATGTGTTGTTTTTTTATTCTTGCCCTCCCCCTAGCTGCGTTATGCTGTACCCTTAATACTAAGAAAAAAACAAAAAAAAAAATAATGACCAGTTTGTCATTGACGCACGTAGGGTACTAATCGCTCCGTATTAATCAGTTTAATATTAATCATATTATTAATAATTACGACATAATAATTATAAAAATTAGTCAATTCAATAGTATTAATAGTAGATATTACATTGGTGATAAAAAAAATAATAATTTTAACGTATTTATGTGTGTTTTCGGATTAATTAAATTTGGAATAAAAGTGATCTCAATGTCCGCCATTTGCCGCACGGCCAAGTCACGTAGTCACCAAAAAAAATTTCTTTATACGGTATTTATTCTTTTTCAAGTACTTATTATTTATTTAAAATTTGTTAATTTAATAATAATTAAAATAGTTTAGCAATTCGCGTATATATTTTTAGGAATTAATTTAAGAAAAAAAAAAATATTTATTTTGCTTTAGACGCCCGGGGAGTCACTTGGAATATATTTTTTTTAATAAATTATATTGTTAATAATAATGACAAATTAATTAAAAAAATTAGTTCAATTAATAGTGTTAATCGTGAATATCATAATGGTGATAAAAAAAGTGCGGATTTTAATGTATTTATATGCGTTTTTTGTCGTGAAAAAATATGTGATGTAAAAAAAAAAAAAATAGAGTGATCTCTATAGGACGCCATTTTATATCACTACGCGGTCACGTAGCCACCGAAAAAAATGAATATATATACTTATGGTATTTATCATTTTTTAGGTGCTATTTATTTATTCGAAATTTGTTGATTTGATAATAATTAAAAAAATTTTAACAATCGGCGTATTATTTTTAAATAAATTATATTGTTAATAATTACGAAAAATAAATTCATTTTATAGTGTTAAAAGTGAATATTATGTTGTCGATAAAAAAAGTGATAATTTTTATGTATTTATGTGTGACTATTCTAAAGTAAAAAAAAAAGTGAAAAAAAAAAAAAAACATCAACGCCCTTGAGTGACCGCCATGTTTACAAACAACTTAGTGTAGGTTGCGTTTATGCCGTGAAAAATATGTGATGTAAAAAAAAAAAAATAGAGTGATCTCCATAGGGCGCCACTTTATTACACTACGGAGTCACGTAGCAACCGAAAAGAATGAATACTTATACTTATGGTTTTTATCATTTTTCAAGTGTTATTTATTTATTCAAAATTTGTTAATTTGATATTAATTAAAATAATTTTTTTAAGAAAAAAAAAAATATTCATTTTGCTTTAGACGCCCGGGGAGTCACTTAGAATATATTTTTTTTTATAAATTATATTGTTAATAATAATTACAAATTAATTAAAAAAATTAGTTCATTTAATAGTGTTAATCGTGAAAATCATAATGGTGATAAAAAAAGTGCGGATTTTAATGTATTTATATGCGTTTTTTGTCGTGAAAAAATATGTGATGTAAAAAAAAAAAAAATAGATTGACCTTGATTGACCGCCATCTTAATAAACGACCACGTCACGTACTTGCTAAAAAAAAAAAAAAAAAGAGTGATCTCCATAGGGCGCCATTTTATATCACTACGCGGTCACATAGCAACCGAAAAAAATGAATATATATACTTGTGGTATTTATCATTTTTTAAGTGCTATTTATTTATTCAAAATTTATTAATTTGATATTAATTAGAATAATTTTAACAATCGGTGTATATATTTCGGAGATATTTAAAGAAAAAAAAAATTTAGCTTATTTCGGACGCCCGGGAAGTCTTATGCGCTCTGAATAAATTATTTTTATTTTAATTCTATTGATAATAATTACGGAAAATAAATTCATTTTATAGTGTTAATCGTGAATATCATGTTGTCGATAAAAAAAGTGATAAGTTTAATGTGTTTATGTGTGACTTCTATAGTAAAAAAAAAAAAACATAAATAGAGTGAAAAAAAAAAAACATAAACGGCCTTGAGTGACCGCCATGTTTACAAACAACTTAGGTTGTCCTATCCACGTATGTGCTGAAAGAAGACAAAACAAAATATGGATTTAAGGTATTTATTTTTTTTTAAGTATTAATTTATTATTAAAAAATTTTCTAATTTTAAAACAATAGTAATTTCAACAATCCGTGTAAACTTTTAAAGTTTTAAAAATAAATAATCGATAAATAAAAAAATAAAAATTAAATATTATTTTTAAATAAACTGATAAATTGAATAAATATTTAAAAGCTTTTTAAAAATTTAATCAATTAGTTTATGTATTATTATATGCAACTAATTAAAAAGTAAAAAAACAAAAACAACGTGATCAGTTAAATTGAAAAATAAATAAAAATAATTTATTATCATTGTCAGTATAATTATTGGCAAACATATAAGGATATTAAATTTTCGATATTAATGTTAAATAATTTTAATATCGTTGGTCTCATTATTCGAAAGAGCTTGTTGCTTTATGAAAAAATATAATAATTATTTATATATAATATTCAACATATACATTTGTTTTTCGTTGGCCTAATTACGTGTTTCGATATCCTTTTAACTCTCGATTATTTATATTAATTTGAGCTCATTTAAATCTTATTGTCCATTATCATAAAAATGAAGATGTCACACGCACCATTGGCTTTTACTTTTACTTTTTTTTTTTCATTTTTTAACATTGTTTTTATAACGTAAATTTTACTTTATACTTACGTGCATAACACACATGCGTGTCGAGTTTAAAAAATAAACAAACTAAAAGTAAAATTCCATCTGAGATAAATTGTTTGCCAAACAGGTCATGAAATATTATTATTATTTTTAAATGATTGATTAAATTTATATTTTAATTTAATAATCAATATATCAATATGAGTAAATTTATTTTTAATTGAAATAAAAAGATTAACGGGTATTTTGATACTTTAAATAGTTTATTATTTTTTCATTTAATTTTATTGAAATTTCGTGCGGACAAATTTACTACATAACATAATGAAAATTGAGATGAAATTATAAACCACTGAGTGGACAAAATTTTAATTATTTCTAACCACCAGAAATTTGTGTTATTTTGTAAATGTATATATTTTGATTTGGTCCTTCAATCGAATCAATGAATGTCGCAGGTATTAATTGATGACCAACTGAATATAATTCGTAACAAAATACATGACAAACCGTATAAATTTATTAAAAATTTATAAAGAAAGTAGGTTTTTTTTTTTTAATTTATAAGTAAAAAACACATAATATAATAAAAATTATTTAAATATTCCAATTTTTCATCAACCCAAAATAAATAATTTAAAAACAAAAGTTCAAGCATATATAAATCTCTAGAGAATAAATCCCATATAATATTAATAATATTTTTAGTCACACACATTTATTAATGGAACCATGAATGGAAATTTTAGAGATGAGTTAAATTAGTGGCGGTAAAGGTGGAAAAGATCTAGGTATAAAGGTCCCAGTTACTTTAGAAAGGGTTGATTCAAAAAAGGGTGTTGGTCCGTAAGAGAGGATGAATTTAAACATTATACAAGAGAAAAAGAGAGAAAGAATGAAGGAAAAATGATTATGGTATGTTCGTGCGGATGGCGCGTTATACGTGGGTCATATAAATCGTTATAAATTCATAGCGACATACAGGGACAAGCTTAATATGTTGTGCTTCATGAATCGCGAGTACTAACCTACCACATGTATACATGAAGTTGTTGTATGTATAACTAACTGTATACATATTTTTTTTTTTTTTCAAAAATATATTATTATTATTAGTAGTAGCAGTAGTAGTTGTTGTTGTAGTGTTTTTTTTTTTTTTTTATAAATATTGTAGTTGTATTTCCGTGGTATCACGCGAGAGTTAGTGTATAAATTCGTATTCTCTGTTTTCCTCTTCGTTGGTGCGTGACAAGTCCACGTGCTATCACGCGTGTTTATTATATATATAATACAACAACAGCTTCCACATACAAAACCTCAACATGTTCAATATACATACGTATTTTATATGAAATTTCGTACGTGAATATCTACAGGACGATACCAATAAATCATCAACTATTACGAGACTTACGTTTTATATTTATGAGTTGATGATGAATATATGCATTTTATTTTTACCGGGGATATGTTAAGAAAGCTGGTTCATATACGGTGGCCAATCAACATTTTAATCACCCTCTGGCAATTTTATTTATTATATATTTTTTATCGAGTGTTTGTCAATTATTCAATTTTTCCTTTTTATTATTAGAGATTGTATCAATTGTTTGCTTGACTTTTTTTTTGGATCGAATTAATTTTATCAAAGGTGGTAATTATGTAATATTAATTTGCAATTTTAGTTAGGAATAGAATACTATGGTTTTATCAATAACACATCTGTAGGTTTATTTATATTTAAATTGTCAAATGGGAAAAAATTACGTTGATAATTAATGGAGGAATTTTAGAATAACTTGAGCTATTTTAATTGTAATTTTATGTGTCATAATATTTGTTAGCTTATCGATTGATTAATGGTTATTTATAAAGCAGTATTTATATTATTGAAGAATTTTAATTTTATAATTGAAGAAAATTGATTGATTTAATATTTTTTTTTATTATTATTAATTACTAAACTTTAAAGTACTTTTATTTTTTACATACAAAGAAATTTTTTGTTAGCAGAGTTATATTACTTAATAAATTATTAACAATAGTTGAAACACAAAATTTTTCGTATATAATTAAAAATTGTAAAGGTAGGGTTTAATAATTATAACCTCTGGACAATTTTATATAAAGATTGGTATATAAAGTACTTTTAAAAGCAGCTTTAAAGTCCGTTTCAAGTAATACCCATTTCTAGAACTGTGCGAAGCATTAAACTTCTTTTGAGAAAAAAAGTAAATAAATAAGATTTAATTAATTTAAAAAAAAAAAAAAAACTCGTACTCTCTTTTGTTCTTGTATGATTTGTGGTTTTTATATTATATAAAGCAAGTAAATGGTTGGGCAAGTCACATCTCAAGTAAGCAAGACAATCAATGTTGTAGGTAGCAAAAAAAAAAAAAGTATTAAAGTCAAGACACCATCGTTCACAACTACTGAGGGATCTTATCGAATTATTAATTTTTAGCGAGCTTGAAAAGCTTCGTATAATATTATTATTCAAGAAGAAGGCAGGCCAACCAACCTTATATATATATACCCTCTTATATACCCTCGTCTAAAGTTCAAATGAAATTCATTTATGATGGGCGTCTAATGAGCCCTCGGAAGGAGTTCTCATCTAGTCGCTCTAAAACTTTTTTTTCTTACTCTATTCATTTTCTTTCTATCCTTTTTTTTATATTTCTAAAAATTTAATTTTTTTCCATGAGTGCTTATTCAATAACACAAAAAAAAAAAAAATTCAAACAAAATTCACTTTGATTAATTAAAAATAAAATAATAATATTTTTAAAAATTCAATATATATTTTCAACTGTCTAATCGGTATAAAATTTATGATTTTCTATATATGTAAATTATTTTCACGCATCAAAATGATAAGTACATATATTATTTATGATTTTATATTTTCTATTTTCAAATGAAATGTAAAGTAATTCCCACGTTGTAGTTTGTATCATCATAATCAGTCGTACATTCGGCGCCAATATAAAAATAATAATTTCTAATAATATATGCCAACAACATACACGATAGACCATCAATATAGTCGCACAATATTGCAATTGAATAAATTCCATGCGGGAGTATAGAAAAAAATTATATGTATAACTGATGCAATATTTTGAGGATATAAAGGTGCATCATCATCAGTGTATGGTTCAGATAAATAGCTTGATTCGTAACGTCCATATAATTTCGATATATATATTATTTTTTATTTCAATTTTTTTGCTTAACTTGCATTTTTCATTACATAATTTCGAATCAGCTTTCTTGTTTAAACTAGCGAGTGCAGTATCCACACACTAAAGATGCAACTAGACGTTTAAATAAATATATTCTTAATCTGGCACGTCTAATATGTGTGTGTTTTGCTAACACACAAATCCATATTATCATTATCATTTCAAATTTGTGTGTGTGTGTATTGTGGGCGCATTATATTTTCTATCTATGCAATGTGCTCCAGATTGCATAATGTTAAGACAGCACACTCAATCTCACAATATTGATGATGATGCTTACTTACAAAAGCGAAAATTAATATGCGTATATAAAACAACCGAGTCTTAAGTTTATATCAATTATATATCTCAAACGAACTTTTAACATTAATTTTTATAGCCAATATGTTTTTTTTTATTTTACATAATTCGTATTTTATTATTTCACTATTTTTCAACATCCTATATTGTCGGATCATACAGATATATTTTTTATTGCAAAGATAACAATGAAAATATCGATTTTAATTTAAAAGATAATAATAATATTTAGATAAAGTCTTTGATGATTTACTTTTTTCTTTTTTTTTCACATTGAAAATAATAAATATTTAAAGAAGAAATAAATTCTTTGTAAAGAGAATAAAGAAAGGTCAAAAATGAGAGTACATTTTTTTGTATAAATTAAAATTACGCAAAGGGTAATATAAGCTATTAGTTTGAGATCAGTTATCTTGAGACTGAATGTCTCGTTGAAAAAGTAGAATCTTTTGATGGTGAGCCGACTTGATGTTTTGCATTGTTAGTAAAATTGTCGTTTATATTTATTTTATATATTTTTTTTGTACGTGAATTTTCACATTATATTCATACCCTTTTCCGACACTTTTATATAATGATTATAATAATGTATACTTTTTTTTTTTTAATTTTTTTCCTTCATCTACTGGCATTGTCGCGTGTGCAACAATCCAAGAATTGCACAAGATAAGAGTCGTCGTCCAGTATACTTTTAGTACTTCTGTTTTATACCTTTATTATTATTTTTATTTTATTTTTTTGTTTTGGGTGTGAAATGAGATGGTTTTAGCGTGCCAGGAATTTATTCTTTACTTTTAAAGTGATACCGTATGTGTACAAAAGTGGGAATGTATATTATATGAACTGCAAATTGTTTTTATAAAATAAAGAGGGTCATCTTGTGTGTGTCCTCTGAACCGGATAAGTATTACATACTTGTAATTTTTTTTTTAGTCTCTCGATTATTCTTCTGCAGATGTTGCACAATACAAAAAAAAAATAACGAAAAAAATAATATATTTTTTTTTTTTTTGACATTGGATCATTTTAAATAAAATAATATTTCGTGATCCAGATAATCATTCATATTGTAAATGTAAATTCATAATTTTACGTTATTAAAATAATAATATATAATAAAATAAATAGATAGAAAAAAATAAATATAATAACGCCCACTAGCTAGGATCGTATTATTTCGTGAGAATAGTTGAACAAAGATAAATAAAAACTGACAGATTTAAAATTATCTGTAATATCGAAAATGAAATATAAAAATTGTTTTAAAGATAATATTATTATTATGTGTATAGTGAATGGTTTTAAAGTTTCATCTATTCCATCATCACACCTTCTGCAATAACGTGTAATCGATGACAAAGACATTCAACTCCATGAACCTATAACACATCTGGTGTGCAAAAGTTTATTTATATAAAAAAAAAAAAAATAACGTAAAATTCAATATATATATTTATCATTCAATGAAACACCGACAGTTTAAAAAATGTGTTGACAAATATAGTGAAAAAGGATTGAAAAGAGACAAAAAAAAGACAATTTATTTATGACAATTTGAAGAGTATTTTTAAATGAATTAAATGATTAATATTTTTTTAAATAATAACAAGTATTAAATAAGATTTTATTTGTGACTTAATGATGAACTGAATTTATACTCTATTCGTAAAACATTTTAGTATAACTTTCCCTGATGTTTTACAATCACGTACTCGTTTTGTAGTTTGACAAAGTGAACGTCATGTAATTTTGTAATTGCCCAAGTTCGAGTGTTAGCGCGTGACAAAATTGTCTTGATGATGCTTTTGTACAATGAGTTCACACCTACATAATATTATTACAAATATATTTTATTTAAAATTTTACTCGATGAAAACTAATAGATTATTTGGTGTCATCAACGTTCTACAGCAACACACATGTGAATGTGTTGGTTTGTTAAATTATTACGTAAAACTATTTTACTTAATTAATCAATAAATTTTGTCAATTCAATTTAATAATTTTCCATGTATTAAATTTTAAAATAATTACGTGTTGATTATTAGTTTTATGCAAATTTATTGCTTGACTATTTTAATGTTTCATGAGTATTTTGGATTTTTTTTTATTTGAAAATTTAATAATACAAATAAACTAGTTGAAAATTTAAAAAATTAAAAATTCTTATAAATAAAATACAAACAATTTATGATACATATTTATTCGGTTATTAATAGATATGAATAATTTCAATAAAAATAGTTAAAGAAAAAACACAAAAGATCAGGTCAATGAGTCAGGTTTTATTTTCTTGATAATCGTGGAAAAAAAAAATCGTAAAATAATTATAAAAAAGGTAAATTGAGTCGAGAAAATAATTCCAATTTTTCATATACAAACAAAGAAATGATGATTCAAATATTCTTTGTTAATGTAAAATATAATTATGATTTTTTATATTATTCATCAAATTGAGAGAGAAAAATTAAAAAAAAGTTAATATATGTATCCGGTAAAAATGATACTTGTCATTTTGATATTTAATATTTGATTACTTTACTAAATTATAATCATAGTCATAATGATTTATTTATGACTCGTCGGAAGTATGACTAATGCAGACATTGTTGATTAAAAAATAACCCAAGTTAAAGTACAATATTAAATTAAACATCTCGTAAAATAAATAAAGCAAAAAAAAAAATCCCCATTAATAATTATTATGAAACAAAAAAAAAAAAAAAACCAAATTACATAAGCTATAAATTTTAACAATACAATTAATTATTTTATAAAATAAAAGCTGATAATTTTCATGTGGGAATAATAATTAATAATAATTTTTTTATATTTATACATAAAGTTTATGTCACGCACAAAACATTGACCATCTCTTTTCTCAATTACTTTTTCTTATATATCTGTGGTTAGTTAGAGAAACTTTATTTCGTTTACAATAACTTTATGCCATACCCACGAGATATTATGCACAAAATACTGCTCATTTTAAAATAGAATATGAATATTATAAAATTGATTGACTGTCGCGTGTCCACAATATCTTTCATTTTTGTTTCTTTCATGTCTATATTTGCTTACAACTAATAATTTAAAAATATATACATAAAATTAATAAATGTCAACAGACTTATATTTATTATTCTTTGCCAATACACACGCGACACTTTCCTTTGTTATTTTTTTGCATATAATTTTAACTTTTATCAATAAATAATATTTGACGAGTCGAAAATTGTAGGGCTTTTTTTTTGTTTTTTTAAACAATATTTATCGTTGTTATTTTTCAAGTAAATTTATAAATTATTATCGATATTACATGAGTGAATTTGTGGATACAACGACATTGTAAATAATAAAATACACCTGTTAATAATACCTCCAATGAATATCAACAAAATTCCACAAGTATATGAGCTCGTTGTTTGTGGGTTAAAGCCCACATGAATATAATTTTATATCATATTGAGCTTTAATACAAAATAATTCTAATTTGTCGACTGAAATAATTAATAATTTATTTATTATTTTTTTGACTGTTTATATAAATTATATAATTTATCAAGAAAATAATCAATTTATTATTTCTTCTTTTATTTGATAAATAAACATAGGATATTGTAAAATATTTTAATGACTTTGATCAATAATCCATCTTACATGAGACAATAATCAGCCACTTGAGTGAAAGGCAATAAAATATAAATATATTTATACAGAGTGTCGATCAGTTGTGTGTGCTTGTTGGCACAAGTTAAACATGAACGACGTGAACTCCATGCTTGAGAGTAGAAAAAATAAGAAGAAAATATATTTTAAATATATATCAACGTCAATAATAGTTAAGCTGTGTCTGTTTGTCATTCAAAGTGTAGTAGCATATATATCTAATGAAATATTATTTTAAATTCATAAAAAAAAAAAAATACAAACATATATTCACTGAGAATTTGTTTATTTTTTATCATCATACATCATTTTTTTTTTTATTTGAAGAAGAAAATACACACTCGATAATCTATCATTGAAAAAACAGTAAAATTTTGCTGACGAATAATTTATAAAATGATTTATATATGAGCAAATATTGACGTTGAATATATTTTTAATTTATTTACTTTTTTTATCTATTTTTCTTCCTTTTTTTTTTATAAAATAAAATAATGGTTTTTATTTTTTGATTAATCAGTACTTATATCCTTCACCATCACTTGAGCCACGTTGTGGTCCAGGTGCTGGATATGTTGCTGTTCCTTCGTATCGAACCATTGGTCTATAGCCATTTGCATCAGCAATCTATAAATTAGTTATTTATTAATAAAAATATTATATTGTTGGCTATTCAAATTAAATAAATTATATATTAAAAAATATTTTACATAATCGACAATTTGAGTACGACCATCGGGAAGTAAAACATGATATGATCCTTTTGCTTCGTCGTCTTTTCGTTCTTCATGATGACCAAAATCTAAAGCAACAGCTGCGTCCTGAACCTCATATGAATACTCGTAATTTACTGGATCCTAAAACGGTTAAGACGTCATGAAAATAAAACCAAAAAATAAAATCAATTTCAGTATAAAGATAATAAAATAATATGAATAAGTTCAAATAACATACTCCAGCCCATTCGTCTGGGTGTCCACCACCACCTCCACCACCTGGTCTTGCAGCAGCACCACCAGAAGGTGGTAAATAACTAGGCCCTTGTGGTTCACTACATATTTCCATTATCACCATTGACAGTATTAATCCCTGAAACAAAAAAAAACGTGAAAAATGTCGTTAAATTTTCAATGATAATTATGCATAATCTAGGCAGTTATTCGTTCGTTGCTGTTTTATTATTTTATTATTTTTTTTGATGCATCAGTGTGATATTTAAAGACGATTATTATTTTAACTCTTGTTATGGCTACAGTGGTACGTTAATAGCACGAATCAATCATAGAAAATTGACAGTAAACCGATGTATTCCAGTGATTTGTTTAACACGCAAATACAGTAAAATCATGATAAATGTTGTTTTATTTATTTTTTTATATATTTTTTTCATTTTTACAAGTCGTGTAGACGATTATATGTTGTAATCCCTCTTTTGCAAATCCGCTTTCCGATCGATTTGTGGTGACGCCATGCGTTTTAAACTACTTTGTGTATTATGATAAATTTATTGCTTTATTTTTCTAATGTTTTTTCTTTTTTTTTTTTTAAAAAACATGATAATAAAAAATATATTTATGATGTTAATAAAATTTAAGATATAAAAAACTCACCTTTAAAAACATTTTTATATTGTTGCTGAGCTCTTTTGAGTTAACAATGAAAAACTGTGATGATCGAATGACTTGTCTCAACATTTTATACTGTTTTTTTTTGTCCCCAGTTGTCTTGTATATTGCAATGAGTTGATAAAATACAGTGATTTAGCTTGATGGCTTTGTACATAACACAAATGTATAACCGTTAATAAAAATTTAATATTAAAACCGCAAATTTGTAACAATAATAGCATCATTCGCAACAGATTATGTCTATAAAAAAATTTTAAACTTTATTATTTATTAATATTTTTCAGTGAAGATTTTTTTAAATAAAAAAAGTTTCATTGTACATCTCTATATTAAATTGCAGTTGCAATAGATTTAATGAATCATCAATTATTATTTTATTACCAAGTCAAGTAATTGAGTAATTGTTTTTTTTTTTTTTTTTTAAATTACAATATTTAATTTATTAGCAAAATAGTAATTATTTTTTTTTTTTTTCAATTCAATTCATAGTATGTAAATGAAGCCATTTAGTTTATCCAATTAATCAATTTTTATTTAATATACTAATATAAAAAAATAATACAATTAAATTAATACATGAATTTTTTTTTTTATATATTTTTAAATATATAATGAACACTAATGTGTGTAACATAAATGGTATACTTAATACGACCAAAATCAATAATTCGATAACTTTAAAATACGCATGAGTCTGTATATGATAGAAACTACAATTTAATCTTCATTTTGTATTTTGCATAACAGGCAATTTCAATTGGATTGTGGTGGTATATTAAACAATTAAATAATCAAGTGCAGAAGTTGTATCCAATTATCAAGTGGTATTTCACATTGATAAACCATTAAATATTTAAAACCCAATATGGGGATTTAATATGTAAATTAATACATTTTAGATGTATATGTTTAGAAATTATTCTATTCTTTCATTTTTTATTTTGAGTCAAATCTTTAATACTTCGATTTTTTATATTTGAACTTTTTTTTCTATTTATATGGCGAGTGTTTGTTTGTTTGTTTTTTGTTTAAATATTATTTTTTGAGCTTTAAAATTGTTAGTTAAATCAATATTGATATCCACCATTTGCGGATGCATCACCACCGCTTCCTGATGGATAACCACCTTGATTTCCATTTTCAAAACCACTGTTAGGTCGAGCAGAAGAGTATCCCTGATTTTCACCACTGTTCGATTCTCTAAAACCACTGTTGCCATTATTTCCATTATTATTATCATTGGGAGCACCAGATGGATAGCCTATAAAATCAAATTTATTCATGTCAAATTTATGATTCTTTTATTTTATTCATATTACTAATGTAGTTATATTTTTATTTTATGATATTGCCAATGAGACATACCGTTGTCACTACCAAATCCACTATTACCGTTGGGACCTCCTGATGGATAACCGTCATTCCCACTAGCTCCTTGATTATTTCCAGAATTTCCATTACCACCAGATTGATAACCTTTAATAATAAAAATAAATTTGTTAGTCAATTTTTTTTTTTTTTTTCTAATGTCAATAAGACTTACCACCGGGACCACCTGAAGGATAACCATCATTACCACCTCCTTGTCCATTTCCAGAATTTCCAGGTCCACCTGATGGATATCCAGAATCACCTCCTGGTCCTCCAGATGGATATCCAGAATTACCACCAGTGTTGGCTTCACCCTCGTATCTTATCATTGGTTTAAATCCATTTTGATCCGCAACCTATGTATATTTTTATGATAAATATTAATTATAAATTTTTTTCCATTATGTACCACAATTATTTTTGTGATTTCAAATAAATGAGTAATACATAATTAACTATTTGCTTTCTTCCATCTGCCAAAAGTACATTGAACATTCCTATTGTTTGATCACCATCTCTAGTCTCTGTTTGTCCAAATTCAACACCCGATTGAGCATCTTTGACCTCGTAATTAAAATCATACTTGGCTGGTTCCTAAAATAAATCCAAGAAAATTATTAATTAAATATTTGTATAATGGAATTGCTTTTTTTTTCCTTTTGAAAAAAATTATATTTCTTACATTGCTTTCTTCATCGTTAAAGCTACTACCACCATTGCCAGCTCCACCAGGTCCACCTGATGAATAGCCTTCACCTTCTAAAGGTAGTCCAGCTGTTCCAGGTACTGAAGCTGTTTAATTAAAAAAAACATAATTGATTAATTATTTCTTGAATTCAGCGAGGAATATTGATAAATTAAAATTAATTTTTTTACCGTCTCCTTGTTCTCCAAATCCATTGTTTCCAAAAGCTGGAGCCCCATATGAATTTGATGGATTCCCACCTTGGTTACCACCGAAATTATTTCCTTGTCCTGATCCTTGAGATCCAAAACCGCTGTTACCACCTCCTGAAGCTGGTGCTCCATATGAGTTTGATGGTCTTCCACCATTTGATCCACCCCCTTGATTATTTCCTCTACTTTGTCCTCCTTGAGAATCAAAACCACCATTTCCAGATGCTGGTGGTCCATATGAATTTGATGGTCTTCCACCCGATGAACTTCCTTGATTATTTTGTCTACCCTGTCCTCCTTGAGAACCACCATTACCAGATGCTGGTGCTCCATATGAATTTGATGGTCTTCCACCCTGACTTCCACGTCCACTCAAATTGTTTCCCTGGCCTCCTTGTGAACCACCAAATCCATTGTTTCCTGAATTTGGTGCTCCATAGGAATTTGAAGGTCTTGATGAACCACCCTGTGATCCAGATCCGCCATTTTCTGATTGTGGTGGCCCGTAAGAGTTTGATGGTCCTCTACCAGCTGAACTACCTTGATTTCCACGTCCACCTTGAAAAGAAGCTCCATTGTTTCCTGATCCTGGTGCTCCATATGAGCTAGATGGTCTTCCGCCTGATGAACCTCCTTGATTTCCTTGCTGTCTCCCTTGTGAACCAAATCCACCACCACCTGAACCACCTTGTCTTCCAAAATTATTACCCTGTTGTCCACCTCCTTGTGATCCTATATTTCCATTTCCTGAATTTGGTGCTCCATAAGAGCTTGATGGTCTTCCACCTGATGAACCTCCTTGATTTCCTTGTCGGCCAAAATTATTTCCTTGCTGTCCACTTTGTGAACCAAATCCTCCACTTCCTGAAGTTGGGGCTCCATAAGAGTTTGATGGTTTTCCACTCGATGAATAACCCTGGTTACCTTGTCCACCACCACCACCACCACTATTTTGTGAACCAAAGCCACTGCTTCCTGTACTTGGAGGTCTATCTTCAGTTGAAAGTTGTCCTCCAAATAAATCACCACCACCGCCACCACTTTGAGAACCAAAACCTCCACTTCCAGCACCTGGTGGCCCATATGAACTTTCAGGTTTTCCTCCACTATTATCATTACCACCTCTACCTGGTGGTAAATAAGAGTTAACAGGTGGCTCTGGTCTTGCCAATGTTACTGCCAAAAAGCCAATCCCCAAAATTAACTGAAACAATATTTTTATATAATTCAAATACTCATTATAAAAAATTTTAAACTTGTTTCTATATAAAAAAAACTAATTAAAAGTTATTTCTTTGCTTAAATCCTTTATTTGTTTTACGAGAGTGCGAGGATTACGTTGATACTGTATTGTTTGTCTCTAGATCACCATTAAAAAATTCTCCGTAGTAAAAAAAATAAAATGAAACAAGTTAAAAAGTTAAATTTATTTATATATAAAGCAAGTATTTACAAACACTTACCTTAAACATGTTAATCAATAATAAAATTAACAAATAGAAAAAAAAATTAAACTACTTTTATTTCCAAGGAAGAATAATATAATATCCTTCCGTTCTTTGTTCCGTTGAGGAAAATAACAAATAAGAAAATAATATTTGTAAAGAAAAACAAATAAATCCTGTCGATTTCCGGTTGTCAGTTGATTAATTTGTAGTTGTACTTTTGAATACACGTTTACTTATTTAGTTGAGTAAATTTTTATTATAAATGCACCCACCACCTGTGAGTGGTTTCGTGGGAATGACAAACCCTGCAACTTTTAATCCGCTTTATATATCCCCGAAGAGTATCCACAATTTAAAATCATGGATTTAGTGCAATCGGTTAAGATTTAACATTGTAAGATCAATGTGGTCGCGTTATGCCACTGGCGTTATCCCCAATCGGGGTTATGGTATGGCGGATCTTCTCTCGATCATTACGAAAAAGAATAAAGAAATAATAGTAAAAAAAAACAAGACATACTTTATTCGGTCATAAAAATAAATTTTAAAATCGATATAGATTGTTATGTTATGTAGTTGGGGTTGGGAGGGGAAGATGTATCAATGTGTATGAGAAAAAGTTGGTGAGAAATATCCCTCTCTTGTAGTCCCCTCTATTTTCATACATTTATACATATAGAAATCACAAAAAAATATATATATAAATATAATAAAAATAAAAAACGTTTGAAAACATATTGCAAATGAATCCTGATGGTGGCATCCTCGAGATAACGAGTCACCATGTTTGCCGCTCTGATTTTACCTCCGGATACGTTTCACACTCGTTTATACATGGGAATTGTTACAAAACATATACATAAGATCCGTTACACGTAAATTTATTGATGCATTTTTAAATTTATATCGTAATTCTATTTTTAATCATTTTTATATTTTAAAAATGATACTTTTTACATAAATATATATATATATAGGATACAAATTAATATGGAATATTTTTTAAAAAATTATTTACAATTAATTTTAATTATCAAGCATATTTATTGTGGAATAATTGCATTTACAAAAGACGTAGAATTTGTTGAGTAATATTTGTTTTTGTTCTAAATAATTTAGGTGTGTAAAATTTTTATATTTTTTTTTTTTCAATGAAATTTATCATCATGTCTTGTGTGATGATTCTTTGATGTATATTTATTTAATAATAGATGTAGGAGTATTATGCCTTGAGCAATATATGTATCATTTTATTTTAAACATGCAAATTAGATAGTAATACATATTTAAAATGAAAAAAAAAGATCCGCAATGCGGCAAGATGAGAATGAATATTTTTTTCTACTCTTGAAAAGATTCACTCGTCAGAGCAATCAAGAGCATCAAGAAGTTTTTAAAATGAATGTCTGGGATTTTGTATATGTTTTATGGCTAAAGAGGCCTTCAAGGTATCATCATCATCATCATCAATGACAAGTAACACATTTGCAGTATAAAATAAAATAGTAAACAGAGAAAGAAATATTTCTAGAGAAAAAAAAGATGTAACTTCTTGTGTCTCTTGTGTATATATGCACAGCCAAAGTAGAGAAGGCTTTTTGTGCAATCGTTTAACTCGTGCACAGACTTTTGTATAGAATAAAAAAAAGAGCGTCAACGTGGGACGTTCAAACGAGATGCGCGATGCTTGTACGTGGTTGCATCACATTCAATTTTATTGAAATTCCCCTTTTCAATACAGACATCTCTGGATTATCACGTTTTTTTTTTTTTTTTTCTTCTATTTGAAACTCTTTTTTAAATTTTTTTCCATTGAACAAATTTGGTAATGTCCATTAGTAATCTACATTCGCTTCTATTTTCCATTGTTCTCTTTGAACAAAACAGCAGCACCAAATGTACCATGATAATCTGCTTTGTGATAAATGAATGTTTTATGCTTATTCACATTATTTTCAACGCGTCGACCATAAAAATAAAAAAGAATTTAGGTGATGATCATAATTCAATTCTATTGATTTCGTAATTTTTAAGTTGTTTTTTTTTTAATTTTTTTTCATTCTGTTGGTTTAAAAAGTATTTTTTTTTCTTGTGACAATTATAAACTCTTGAAATATAGCTCAATATTTTTTGTTTAACGTAATATTTTGCATAAAATAACAAGGCATTGTCTATTCATTTGAAGCATCTTTTCTCAAGATATAGTTTGTCTTGTCTTTTCTCTGCACCAATTTATAATTTAATTGTCAAGAATGAATTTCAAACTTTATGATTAATTAAAATATTTCATGTGCAATATACTCAGCAGAATAATATGTATTATAAATTCAGATAAAAAATGAAAAATTCACAATCAGTATAGCTTAATGTTGAAATTTCACATGATAAAATAAACGTCAGTTGCGATTTGTAAATATATATCTTAAATTTCTTAATATACAATAAATAATAAAAAAAAATCTAAATAAATATTAAATTCAAGATGATAAAATTTAAAAAAATATACATAAAAAGTTTGCATATACGAGTATTAGATATTCTTTTTTTTTTCTAGAATATTAACAAACTCGCTATATTTCAAGATGTTTTATAAGTTTATACAATATACAAGCAGTTGAGCAATGACTCTTCATCTGATCCAATTTACCAAACCAACATCGATCTCAACAGCTGTCGTCTACATAAAATATTACGTAATTTAACACAGATTCACAAACTGATGATGATTTTTTTTTCTTCTAAAATTATATCCTGTAAATATATTATTATATTTGTTTAACATCAACACACGACGACGACGACGACGACTTTATATAAAAGCATCTCATGTTTACTCAACTGAGCCACTGTGTTTTTCATCCTAGTACTATCAACATTGTAAATAAATAAATAAACAAATAAAATAAGTAAAGAAACAGGTAAACAAAATATTGTATTAAAAGAAACAAAAAATATCTAAATCACAAGCATGAGGGTCTATCTTTTTGGCAGCCTTGTGTGACACTAAATCCATATATATTTTTTGGATGAAAATGGAAATATAGATAAAAGAATAAATATAATAAAAAAAATATATATAGGTAAATAAAAAAATTTGGCTTGATAAAAATGGTGATGGGTGAACTGAGTTGGTTGGTTGGTTGGTTGTTTGGTCGGTTGGTTGGTTGGTGGTGATGGTACTACTAGCGAGGTTAAAAGGCTTTTTCGCTTGACCAACACTTTGATATAAGCAAAAGGGCATCACTTTTGGAGCGTTTACCACATGCTGCGGTCAGCGTTGTGCGAGAATAGTAGAAAAAGGCTTTAAAAGATGAAAAATAATATATATATCTGCAGAAAATGTTGAGAATATAAATAAATAAAAAAAATAGAAAAGGGTGGGTTTGTCTGCATTGCTTGAAGCTTTTCACGTTGGATTCTTTATTGCCTCGTCGCCTTTACAGATGGATTGAGAGTAGCTTACTTCACTGTATGCAATAGCAAACTTTTTTATATATTTATTTATTTATTTATTTATATATATATATGAACGATCATTCTTTATTTATTTTCTATATCCAGGTTCTCTTTGATGGACTCTGTACATAAACCCTTTGGCTATACTATTGCTACTTTGTGTTGATTCTTTCGGGCATTTATATATCAAACTTGATTCAATTCAACAATGTAAAATAACAAATATTAAAAGTAAAAAAAAAAAATAACAATAAATAATACATTTATATGTTATATTTAATTAAATTATTTATTTTATTTTATATTATTTTTACTATTCATCAAAAAATACGATAAATTTCATGGGTGTATTTTTTAAGGAAAAAGCCAGTTGACTTTATCGACAAATTCAAGATATATTGCGACAAAATCTGGTTTAGTGCATGTGGCTATTTGCAAGGGTGAAAATAAATAATAATAAAATAAAAATATAAAAAAAGAAAGGATAATATATATAAATAAAATGAATAAAAAAAAAAAAAATAGTTGAATATTTTATCTGCATACTTTCGCAAGTTTAAGTTAACCTGATTCATATTGAACGTTTTGCATATATCGAAAACTTGTGTTAACACATATACGCGTATACGTCAAGTTTAAGTTTTGTTGGAATTTCAATATTCCTGAATCCTGAAGAGTTGGGTTTATGTGTGGAGACCAGCAGAACATACTCTCTATACTTGAGGTTGAAAATGCGCTTTAAGAGGCAATTTAAAATTGTTGTATCCATATGCATACTGGTCTCTATTTTTATATATATTTTTTTTACTCTATTTTTTATCCTCATCTTGGTATCTATTTTAGAGGATTTTTTCTTTTTTTTTAAAAGTCGATTTTTCGTGGTAGTTTTACGAAACAGCTTGAATATTGGTAATGTTCATTTTGGACTGTGTCAGGGGAATTGTCGGTTCAACTTTACATCTTTTAAAGTATATATATTCTGTTGAATACATGTTGAGCTTATTTATTTTCTTTTTTTATACAACAATATTGTAGCTGAATAAAAGCCAATCGAAATTTCACGACTATTAAATTGTTTTCATTTGGCCAAAGTGTATAAAGGCTTTTCCTCGTAAATGGCTAAGTAAAGAAATAAATAAAAATTAAAGTTATTCTAAATATATAAAATGAAAAGCGCGAAATCTACACACCCATTGCTTGATTTATATGTCTACCAAGTTGTTGTGTGTTTTTTAAAAATTATTTATTTATTTGATAAAAGTTTATATAGGTGTTTTTTGTATTATATATTTTTTGTTTTATTATATTTTCGTTTATTTCTGCTCATCTCTTGTGTGGTTTTTCACATGTGGTTATATAAATATAATTTTTTTTTGTTATTTGTTACGACAAAAAACAATTTCTTTTGCCAGAATAACTCGCAAAAGACACAGTGTGTGGGATGATGTATGAATTTTATGTCATGTGTATATCTAGTGAGTTGTAAAATATTTGTCGTTATAAATAATGATAGATATTTTAGAATTCGAGTATGATGTATTTTAATAAATATATATTTTATGTTTTTTATGGCAATACATATTTTCATTTGTCGGACGAATGAATATTGTATATTCTCTGACATAGATAAATTAAAATAAATAATATATATTGATCATCAATTTATTAGCATTACATGAAATAAATAAAATAAAAAAATGAAAATTGTCAATTTAAAATTATTGTGACATTGTTTGTTTATACAATATTATTTTTTTATTTTTTAATATTATTTTTTTCATGTATGATTTTACTTTTTTTTTCGTTTTTCATTTTATTATTTCATTTTTTTGTTTAACGTGAAAAAAATTCACGGTAAATTTATGGTCAACATTAATCTTGATTTATTAAAAGTACAGTCTTCATTTTGTTATAGCTACTGTTGAAATAAAAAAAAGTTTTAAAAAATAAAAAATAAAATATAATAAGATAGAAAAATGTCAAAAAGTGCAGGGTTTTTTTCTCTGTGAATTAATTTACTTTTAATATTTTGGACAAGGGTCTGCAATCAAGAAAAGAACTAAAATCTCACTCAATCACAGTTTGGACCACAGATAATAAAATTTACCTCTCAAAAGAATGAAAAAAAAAAAAAAATTATGATGAACTGGCATTTTTTTCCTTTGTTTCCTTTTTAACATAAAAAAAAATTTTCCGAGGTTTTAGATGAAGCTTGAAGATTCATCTATTCATCATAATCAAAGTAAAATTATTCAAGCATTTGTGCTCTAAAGTCGCATAGAAAATTTTAAAAATATCCAAGATAAGAAACAAAAGAAAAAACTTAAACCCCATATACAGTTATTTAGATGTTTGAAAACAATTTACTCAATAAAAAAAAAACAGCCATAATATCAAACTTTTATTACTTGAAAATTCATTTGCAAGAAAATTTTAAACTAAATTATTATCTAGTAAATAACAATTACAACTCATCAAATAAAACGTTGACGATTCTACAACTTTAGAGAAATTTTCCTCATGTTTTATATCTCAAATAATACAAAACGCATTAACAGACAGAATTTACAAACACCAAGTATATATTTAAACGTTGAATGTGTCATTTTAGATGTTGATATGTTCAAAATTTAAATGTGAATTTGTCAGAAAATATATATACCATTTACAAAAGATTCAACATAAAAAAAACACATATTCTCTCGTTTTACATGATGTAAAGTTGCTTTAAAAAAAAAATAAAAACGACGTTGTTAAAAATGCAAAATGAAAAAAAAAAGTGTTGAATACACCACCAAGATGGGACACCAAGTTATGTGACCTTGTGTTGGTGTAATATGTGTATGATCATAGGTACAAGTAGTACCTAGGTATGTGTCATCATAAAAAATTATAAAAAAAAAAAAATGAGAGTGTACACATATCTACTTTGAAGATGTAGTGCGAGGTCCCGGGCAGATTCACACCGGTTCACCTCGTTATCTGCTACGTGACTCCTCTCGTTATGCAATGTGCGTTGGATCTCAAACAGTGGCTCTCAAACAAACACCATCAAATTGTTATTATCATTTTAATTTATTTTATTTTTGATATGTACAACTTTTGTATTCTGTCTCTAAATATATATGTATATATTTCTTTGTGTTGAAAATTCATCTTCATCTACATTTCTTTTTACTTTTATATTTTTCATTTTTTATTCATTCCTGCTTTAACCAGACATATCAACTTGTCTGATGTGCCCAAAGCGATATTTCACAGCCTTTCACATTGAATACACAAGTATAAAGATAAAATGTCGACGTTGACGTATTTTTTTTTTATTTCTTTCTTCTTTTTATCATGAAAATTATTAAGGTAATTGTTGGCTTTACGTGTAACTGTGGTATCCAAAGAGTCACGAAGTTGTCAGTCAACTGAACCATTTGGTTGATAACTATTTTTTCTTTATTTTTATTACTCATCAAAAATGTTGTTGAGTCGTTATTGTAGTTTATTTATTTTTTTACTTTACAGTAGTTGATATATACACACTGCTGTTTGACACTTTGATATTTGTATAGTAAAATAAATTTAATCAATAAATTCAATTAAATTTTATTCGAGTAATGTATATGTTGAGATTCCAAATGGAACTTTAAGTTTTTATTATACACTTTGAATGAATTAAAATTCAAGTTAATTTGATATAAAATTATATTAATTTTTATGTAAATTTAATTGAATATTAATTTGAATAAATTTTAATAATTAATTAACATGAGTAAGTAATATATTAAGTAGAAATTCGAAAGCCATTTTATGTCGATAGGAATTTTTTTTTAAATAAAATTAGCAAAAATGTTTATTCAAGTTTTCATTATAACTATAATTTATATATTTTTTTGTTGCAGATGATGAAAGCTCTAATGGGATTAACTGATGACATCAATTTGGCTGTTTTATTATCAACTAGAATAAGGGTGAGTTTAGCAATTTTGTTTTGATTTTATGATGACAAAACTTGTTGTATCAATCTGTCAATTTTCGAGTTATTTAAATTTCCGTTTAATTAATTATTTGCGCTGTAAAGAAATTTATTGATTCACTTTTGAACATTGCAATACGTCAATTGAAATTAAATTACTTTTTTATACAATTTATTAATTTATTCTCCATAATTTTCTTATAAATCAATTCGGAGCATAAAAAAGCAGCATAGGAATATTGATTGAGGTGATTAATAAAATCATGAAATAATTAATAAATAATATTTTTTTTTTTTAAATTAGACTTTGCTAATCATAACTGCACGTATCTATACAAGGGAAATTAAATATAATTCAGAAATGTCGTTAACGCCCTCTTTTCCTCCTCTTTTCAAAGCTTCTCTCGTATTAAATTAAATTACATAGGGCAACTTGAATTTTCTCCCCCTTAAATATCCAATTTCCTCATCCATGTTAACCCCATTTCAATTTCAAACTAATTGATAAATTGTTTCAATTGAAAATACAAAAATAAAATATAAATAAATCAATAACAAAATAACAGTTTGTCTGTGCACATGGTTATTATCATAGTTGTGTGTTGAATTGTCACACAAAGTTTGACTTGAATTATTACCACTGTTTTTCCATATAGACATATACAGATATACAGGTGAAAACTATTTTCTGGAAAATCTATATAGTAAAACAACTTTAGCATTTGTTTTAAAAACAAGTGAAATAGAAAAATTGAAAATGTTGAAAACTAAAATGGGAATGTCGAATGGTTAAGGGACAAAATACTTTTTTAGATATTTTTTTTTTTTGTTTGTTGATAGTTAGGGTTGTGAGGTAAAGCATGTGTTCGAGGTTTTGGTAAAAAGAAAAAAAAAATTTAGAACAATGAAATAAGGAAAAGACCAACAGAAAATTCATCCAAAAAAATTTTTTATTTTTCTATTTGTTATCAAAGTGCGCAGAAAAACGTTTTACTCTTTTTTTTTATTTTCTGGGTTTTCCATCTCAACTTTAAGGAATTCGAATAATAAAAAAAAAAAAAGTAAAAGAAAGGATAAAAAAATAAAGTAAAAAGAAAACAAAAATGAAAGAATGAGAAGAACTTGAGGAAGTTTGCCGCGGATATACTCCGTGAAATTGATTTTCATTGTTTGCCAATACTTTTTCTTTACTTGCGTTTGGTAACGGTGAAAAAGAAATTGAATTTTATTTTAGTTATATATATATATTTTTTTTCCATTTTATTTTTTAGCCATTTGTACCTTTGACGTGTGAGGTATACCTCACAAGTCGAAAGAATAAATGACTGTGAGTATCTTTCTTTAAATTTAATTCAGTTTATTTATTTTTTTTTATTAAACTTTATCCTGTTTAAAAGCTGAGTGATAACTGCGTGTTCTTTTTACGTGTGAATAAAATTGAATTGGGTGTTCGATTGCAAATTAGACTGATGCGATAGTTGGTTTTTGGGATGTTTGAATGTCGGAAAAAAATGAAAGAGAAATAAAAAAAAAAAAAGACAGGATAAAAATAATAATAAAAAAAAGGACATAAAAGATCGACTTGCTATCAAACGAGCTGTTAGATGAACATGAATTCGAGATCGCTTTCATCGGCTTAACATTGATGCAGATATTTTTTTTTTATCATCAACCCACCTATACCCTCTCTCGACCCCTTGAACATAATATATATATATATATATATACAATAAAAAGATGATCCAACAAGAGGATCGGCAATAAAAGAGCCTGAAAAGTCTCGTATCATTTTGAAAAATAAAAATTAAATTTAGATATATACATACGATTCATTTCAACTGAAAGTTTTTTATTTTTTAAATTTTTTTTGCTTTCGAATAAGTCAATAATCTGATATATTAAAAATAAATTTTATATATATTTTTATTAAATTTAATGAGTACTTATTGAAAAAGAAAAATTGAAAAAAAAATCTTAAAAATTTAATCCGTCTATTGAATTTATTTTTTATAATCTGAAAAAAGTTTGAGCTTAATTTTGTTTTTTTTTTTTCCTTTTCGGGCTTGTAATAAGTAATAATGATGAATTTATTTTTATTTTTTTTTTTTCAATACACAAATGTACTTGAGCTTTTTTTCTTTCTATACAAAATTGAATGAGTCTTTTCAGAGTGAATAAATTGAGTATTAATTTGATAATTATGAGGGAAAAAAATTATTTTTTCAAATTAAATTATTCAGAAGAATTGGTAGTTGATTGAAAAAACATAATTGAGTGATAGCCTCTGTTATAATAAATAAGTATTAAATTTTCTCATAAAATTGGTGAAAGTATTTTAAATTATTAGTTCACTTATCGAGCAACACTTCTCAATTATTCCAATATGGAGTTTAGAATTTAACTTGTTGTATGAATGCAATGTATACTCTTGTCTATACAGAAAATTATTCACTGCAATATTTTACATCTTGTTCACTTAAATATATGTGCGATTGTAGTAAATTAAATTAAATAAAGGTAGCCCATTGTTCGTCCAACTTTAGCCGAGATGAAAAATATTCCCCAACAATAATAACTTTTTTTTTTTTCAAAAATTATAAAAAATAAAAAAACCAACAATTATTTTTTAACACTATAAATTTTAATATTAATTTCTTAAATCTTATCATGATATATTGATTTAAATTATTTATTTCATCTCGCAAAATTATATATCTATTTCTAAACATTAAATTATTTTGATATTTTAAAGTTTTATTGTTTTATTTTTTTTTTTATTTGTTCGTATAAATTTTATTTCACAAATTTGATTTAAATTATCCAAGACAATTTGTAATGCTGTCACGATGTCACTGGCAATTACGTATTAACGACGACATTTCAAGAAAATTTTAAAGCTATAAAAAAGTCAATATAAAAGTATATATATCTTTTTGAAAATGTTATTTCATAAATTGGCTCAACAACTGGCCGCAGGATGATAAAATTCAATAGTCTCTGTGGAATCAGTAGTTAAGTTATTTTTCAAATAATATTTATGTACCTTAAATTTTATATTACAACATTAATTTTTGAATAATATTTTTCCAATTCAATTTAATCCAAAGAGTATATAGAAAAAAAACGAATTTCATATTATATTTATTATTAAAAATTAAAGTCTATTATGATTGATTGGTTTTCCTTTTTCTATTTAACTTTCATCGTGTATAATTTTATAATTAAATTTTTTTAATTTTCACACTTTTCAATATTAATATAATTAAATTTTTATGATGAAAAAAATGAAGTGGAATAAAAAATAATAAAAAGTATCTAGTACCGTTGTGTGAAAAGGGTTGAATAGTGTGTCTCGGTTGAGAGAGTGATGATAAAGATTATGATGAGGTCGATTTAATAACCCCTAAAATTTCCCGATGGTCTTTGCAAATCCAAACGTGGAGTGCCTTCATAGGTAACCTGTAATTAAAATTCATTAATTATTAATTTTTTTTCATCAATATGAAAGGTTGAGAAAATATTATTAGGTTTTATTTTGATGGAAATGATTAAATTACCTGTGCACTGTATCCATTTTTCCAGTCAGCTAAAACAAAAATAGATAATTTTTTTCAATTAGCAAATTATATAGACTTTATTTTAATTTGAAAAAATTTAATTAAATTAATTTCTTTTATTACCAGTGTATTTTGTTACTTGTATTCGACCGTCCGGAAGTTGGACTTTATATTGTCCTCTCGTTACGTCTCCATCACTTATTGCATTGTGCGAATAATCATTACCAAATGCATCCTCTTTCACAGCATAATTGAAATCAAATGGCATACCGGGCTCATGATGATGATCATCGTGCTAATGCAAAAAATTACAAATTAATTATACATTAATTTATATTTTTATCCTAAAATATTTTTTAAATTAAAGTCAAATTAATTCTTTACATTTTCATTGGAACTTTAAACTTTACTCATATTCGACATTTACATTAAAACATTTATTTTTCAATTCAAATATTTGCAAAACTCGCAAAAGTTTTCTATTAAAAAAAAAAAAAATAATTTAAAATTATTCAAATAACATGCAAAATAAATTCAAATATATAAATTTTTTTTTTTTTTCATTTTTTTTCAACATAAAACAAATAGGAGAATCTATTTTTCTTTAGCTTTGATATTTTTTTTTCCTCTCAATTATTACATGTAAAAATTTAAATTACAAAAAAAAAAAGATGAAAACATTTCTATTTTGTATGAAAAAAATAGCTTGAATCTCTTTATAAATTGAAAAGTAAAAAAAAGTTAATATCCTGTCGATTGAAAGAAAGAAAATATAAATAAATAAAAGTTTTATAAAAAAAAAAAAAAATTACGTAATATAAAATGATAATTCTACCGCCCGTGTGACCACATAGAATTCAGTAAAACAATCGTCGTGTGGGCACGGACAATTTATCGTCTGGGAAATGCCATTGTAATTTTTATTTTTTAAATATTATTATTTATCATTATTATTATTAAATAATCCCAGTGATGTGACACAGTTTTCTATCTCCCTATCTCGGTTATCCAGACAAAAATGTATTTTATTTTTTTATAAATAGATAATTTAAAAAACACCTCGTGAATATATCAAGATTAAAAATGCTAATTCAAAAAATATTCCATTGTTATTATAAAATGAAAATAAACCAGTTATTTATATTTTATATTTGACATAAGTCACAAAATTAAATTGAACTACATTGGATAGATTTATTAAACCCGTGTAAAATCTATGAAAGTGTCATCCTTATGTATCGTTATATATTTGAGAAATTATTACAAAGACTTTTCCTTCTCCTACGGCATCAAATTTACTATTTTACCAGCTGGTTTCTCATACTACTGTACATATATCTGCCACTCGAAATTGTCAAATGAAATTAACTCCAGCAAGTGTACACTTTGGAAAGTTTTGGTGAACAAGACGAGTTACTACACTAAACTTTCATTAACAAAGTGTAAGTAACATGTGACTGTGTAATGCTCATCATCAGCACGAACACACTTGTCAACATTGAGCAAAAAAATAAAGTCAAATACAAATATAAAGACACACACGTAAATAATAGTTAAGTAATTAAATCAAGTAAACCTACACCAGATGGTATTGTGTTTCCATTAGTACCAGTTGGTTGACCAGGATAATCTGGGAAATTTGGTGTTGGTCTGGGTCCTGGTGCTGGATAACCAGTTGGTCCAATTGGACGTTGTGGTGTTGGTGGTGGTCTTGATGGAAAACCAGGTGTTGGACGTGGTGATGGATAACCTTGTGTTGGTCTTGATGGTACTGTTGGTGGTCTTGATGATCCAGTTGGAAATGTTACTTGTGGTGTTGGACGTGTTGGACCAACTGGGAAACCAGTTGGTGGTCTTGATGGTGGAAATTGTGATGGTGGTGGTCGTGATGGTGGAAATGGTACTGGTGGTGGATTATAATCATAACCTTTTGTTGGATCTGGTGGTAAATATGTATTTCTTCTTGTACCAGGTGGTAAATCAGCAAATACACAAATCATTGTGACAAGCAATAAATAAATCTGAAATATATAAATTATTTATTGACCCATTTTTTTAGCTACAAAATTAATTGATATTTTTTTTTCTTTACTTTTAATTGAGTTATTATTTGAGTTTAATTAATATTAATCAATATTGTAATTTATTTAAAACTTGACTTTTATTTGAAAGTGATTTAAAATAATAATAATAATGTCTGTAAATATCGTAATTCAATTTTAATTTGAACAAATTGCTTGACTTATTTAATACAGTCTTTATCAACTTATGACTATTCAAAGTCGATTGGTGAATATTTTTTATTTAAAAGTAAATTAATTCTGATAAAAGTCTCAAATGATTTATCAACATTTCCAACATTCATTACGTGGTTAGTTTATTTTTTATTATATTTATTTATTTGCTCGTATACAATACGACTGTGTTTTTATTTAAGATATTTTTTTTTAATTTTGCTTATTTATTTGCGAAGAAAAAAAAGAGAAGAAAAAATAGCTTGTTAGTAAAAAGTGACATGAAATTGTAACTCAGTTTGTTAGTTTATATATATCGTGAAACAGTAACACGTATAAATGAAATAAATAATAAAATAAATAATATAAAAATGTGGTTTCTCGACAAATTTTGCACACTCTACCAAACAAGACTAAATGTGTTGGTATTGGATGCGAAATCCGGTAGATTTTATTTCAGCAATTTTCCATAATTTTTTTTTATTTATTTATTATTTTATTTTTTTTCATTTGAACGGAATTTAGTCTGGTTGGCTGGACGATCAACCGACTGCCATCAGGGTCACAGCGTAACATCATCATCGGATTATTTTTCATCCAATATTTTATTTTTTTTATTTTTTGCTTTTCATTTCTCAACCCGTTGACTCGTATATTTTTTATTCCGATTAATTTTTTTTTTTTTTGTTTTTCATATATACTTTTTAACATGATATTTGAGGGAAAAAAAAATTAATTCTCTTTTCTTTATTATTTTAAATTTTATTTTCTATATAAATTTTGTATAAATTTTTTTTTCTATTTTATGTTATTATAAAATTTTTTTTATATTTCATATTTTATTTTTTACGTGATTTAAAATGAATGACAAAAAAAAATGTATTATTTCATTGTTTTTTGTTTTAAAAGTGTTTTTTTTTTAAATAAAATTAAAAATAATATTCATTCAAATTCAAGTAGCTCATATCATTGAGTTTTTCAAGTGAGATAAATTATTCTCATCGTAAAAAACGTCGCAACAATGCACCCGTCTAATTTTTTTTATTTTTTTTTTTATTTCCATTTTCCCTTTACCTACTATTAACGATCCTCGTAAACTGTGTTCACGCGCGTGTACATACACTGGTGCACATTTAAAATAGCCCAGTTATACCACCAACTATCTCAAAGTCGAGGTAACCAAGTAATTCACTCTGCTCTCTTCGTTTCCGTTGAAATAACTCTTCTTATTTTTTATTTTTTTTTCCAAATAACTCTTTCATAAATATTTCCATTTTATTCCTTTCATTCTTGTCATTTTAAATAAATATTATTAAAAAGTGCGAAAGAAAAAAATTTAAAAAAATACGTATACAAATTGATGAAAATTTAAATAATTATATTCACTTGTAATATTATCTCTCAAAACAATAATCATATATATTCAAGTTTTCAAATGAAAAATTAAAAATAAATAGCAATTTTATAATGACTTTTTTATGCAATATTAATTACCAAAGTAATTATGCTTCGAATTGGTGGTATTGAGTTTGCAACATTGTAATAAAAGTTATGTATATGATGATACAAGCTAAGTGGCTTCTGCATCTGTCAAAGGTTATCGTCCATTTAACACTACTGTTTATAATTCATTTGATTATAAAATCATGTAATATATTCGCATCTATAATCTAATCACACTATGCTAGCTTGTTACATCTCTTGTTATTTATGAAAAAAAAAAAAAACAGATTTTATTATTTTTTATATTATCATGTAATTTATTCATTATTAAAAAGATCATAAGATCAAGATGCATTAAGATCAGGAGCATATAATGATATTGCATAATATTAAATTTACTTTTTTTTTTCATCAATATATGCTAACACTGGAGCCTCACTTAGATGTGACCTATTGAGATCTTTTTTTCCTCTCTATTCTCATCACTTGCCCTCTCTTTATCATTTTACTTTTTTTTTTTATTTTTTGCACCAAAGAATCTTTAATACTCGCACCTTTTATTTCTTCGAGACTACATGAGACTGTATCTATCGATATCAACTGATAATAAAATGCTTATTTCCAATGTTAACGATCCATCGAACCTTTGATCCAACAGGATGAAAAGAATATCCCTTCATCTTCTTACTATTTGAAAAATTTTATCTTCTCTCTATAACTCTCTCACCCTCTCCCTATAAATATATATATATATATTTTTTATATTATTTATTTGAATCTTTTTTTATTCTTATTTTTTCACTACCCTAAAATCTTCCATTTCCTCAATTCTTCCTTTCATTTTCCATGATAAACGAAAAGAATATAATTTTACTTCTTATTTGATCTGTTTTTCTTTTATGTTTTTTTTTTTTTTTT
>JAPYYR010000504.1:0-56502 GCA_030523065.1 Aphidius colemani
AAAAAAAAAAAAAAACAATATGCGACAGAAGAAGGATTTAAAGATGCTGAAAGAAGGTCAACAGTGAATATTGCTCGGTGAAGGTGATGCTCACCCATCAAAAAGTCACATAAAGGGTGTATACATTCAAAAATATATATATACAAAAGTATAGAGATAGGAGGGCATGGTGTTGAAAGCTAAACTTCCACCTGCCTTGCATTACCCAGTGAATATAGACGTGCTCTTCCCACGGGATTAAGTATTTTCAATTCGAATTTTCATTCACCACTATGTAATATCACATACATTTTTACAGTGGTTATACATACGGATGTATATAAATATAAAAATGAATAAAGAAATAAAGAAAAAAAAAAAGAAAACTACATCATCAAACGAATAATAAGAGATCTGAGCACGTGGCTTCATCGTAAATATATATTTTTATTTTTTTATTTTTATGTATGAAAAGATCGTCAACGATTGACAAAACCAGATCAATACATACGTACATGTAGCTGCATAAATTCAGTATGAGTACATCATACATGTACGACTGAAAATTGAGCTCATAGAACATAATAAAATAATAATTATATGACAATATATAATACTACTACAATGAATATAGAAATAGTCTACAACACATTGACTTATAAGTCATGGTCATGACAAGTAATTTCTTCTATGATTATATTACATTTTTTTTTTATTATTATTGGTGAAAGACTTACGTGGCTTTATTTTATAAAGTTCTTCAAGTAATTTAATAATAAAACATTTGATATATAAACTTGATAAATAAATAATATTTGTTAACTAGTTTTAATGTGTATTATAAAAACTTGTACTTATAATTATGATAGATAGTTGGCCTATATGCCTAGATAATTTGTACTTGTGTCGTTGACATATTAACACTATTTATTAAAGACAAAAGTTACTTATATACTCTCAATATTCTGATAGTTAATGCATCGAAATGTTCGTGTTTGATAACATTGAATATACAATTATACAAACATAACATACAATGTATATGCTAACATTGACACTATAAACATGCCTAGAGGATGTTCATCCACAAAATTTATGCACTCTTGACGACCCAATCTTAGTATACACACTCGAAGAAGAGGAGTTAATGTATATATCTATATAGAGAAGAGAGAAACTGTTCAGTAGGTCTAGGAAGTTGTTTGACTGCGTGTCTGTCTGATGCATCTATATGTACATATATGACTGAAGGAAGACTAACGAACAAACGCCTCGGGTTTTCAATGTTGTATGTATATTTATATCTATGTATACATATATGGTCGTGAGTCAAGTGGCCCACGAAACATACCAAATCGATATGGTATTAAAACAGCTGCCTTTGGTCAGTGTGTGTTTTACCGCAAAAAGAAAAATACCTTGTCCATATATGCCTGACCGTGGGAAAAGCTACCTCCCTCACCTGGCCCCGTTACTATCTGTCTTCGTAGTGATTTATGTCGTGGATTTTCGGCTTCTATATATATATGCCATCAGCAACTCAGTGTGGTTTGGACGACATACAGCTTTATGTGTCCATATACAATATATATATATATATAAATAAATGAAAGAGAAGAAAAGTAATAGTCGAGCTTGCAGGTGTGTATGTATTTGTAATCGCGAAAAACCCCAAGAAAAACATTCAACACAGTCAAAGCCACGTCAGATAAGTTCAAGTATATGTGTTGAAAAAAATGTACATGAGATGATGATGATGATGTGTGTGGGTGTTTATATGGTAGCAATATAAAAGCGTGTAAATGTTTCCTTCTCGAGGGTGTAGAAAAGAAAAAAAAAAAAAACGAAAAATGACCAAATATAAAAGACCGTTGACTCGATCATTGAGACTCTTTCCATTTTCTCTCAAATGACATTTAAGACTCATTTTCATGTGTGAGTCAGGTGCTGGACGATGAACATTACCCTTCAGCAATTTTTATCTTTTTCAAGTATTTTTTTTGCAGAATCTTACACGTTAAAAATATTATGGTTATTGCTTGACGTTCAAAATTGATATAGGATAAATAAACTCATTGCATCAGCTTTTTTTTTATATATAAGTTTACATATAAGCATGTAAATGTTGACTTTTCCAATATCCATATTTTATGTATACAAAAATATAAATTTTATATATAATTTTACATAATAACTCACCACTTTTTTTACAAACGAAACAAAACCATATCCTTTTGATTTGAGCGTTTGTGGATCTCTCACAACTCTGCAGTCTCTGTAACAAAAATAACTTAATATAAAAATTGTTTTTTTTATTATTTTTTCTTTGAAATAAAATATCGTTTAAAGTTACAGTGGTATTGTTTTTGCACTTGAACAAGTCTAGGCATATATATATATTTATTTAACATCAGCTGTTGGTTTATTATATATATATCTAAAGAAAGAATAACAATACGAAATACAAATAGTATTAGTTTCAGTGTCTGTGTATTTTTCAATTTTTTGGTATTGCCATATTGTTTGGTACAACGATAAATTTACCCAATAAATCGATATAGAAAAAAAAAAATACATGAAAAAACTAAACAAAAATAATAAAATAGATGAAAATAGCTTAAACACGAGAAGAATAAGCGACAAGAAAAGCCAAAAAGCATGGATAGAAAAAGGTTTCTACTGGCTGACTCGTTGGCTTGAGCAAAGTAATCGATAGCCGGGCAAGGGGCAAGAAGCTGACGACCATCTAGGTTAGAGTTACAATTCTCAACTCTGCGCGCTCTGAGACTACACTATTCCCATTTCTCGACTTTTCGTTGTGAGCTTTTCTCGCGGTTTTCTTTCTTTTAGTTTGCTTTTTTTTTTTTCATTATTCTCTTCATTTTTCTCTTTCTGTCTCTTTATAAAAAACCTTTTGCTCACTGAAACCATATCCCTGTGGATAAAAAAAGTCAGACATACCTTGCACCATTGTCTAGCATCTCTCAGTGTATAACCCTTAATACCCTCTTTTTTTTATCATTTTTTTATTTCCATTTCTTTCTTTATACATCATCCATTCGGACAAAAATTTTTTTTTTTTCTACCTTTTATTATTCTTGAAATATATAGATGCTTTTATGAGTTTCACTTGAAAAATTAAACAATCGTCATTATAATTATAAATACACAAACATACATACACTCACAAACTAGACATACCCAAGTTTTTTTATTTACATATATACATATATATATTTTCTCTCCAATTACTTTGTGCACACCTGTAATTAAGATAATCAATCAAATTTTTGAAAGCTATTTACTAACAAGTATACATATGTATGACTTTTTTGTATGCCAAAGAAAATACGTGAAACTTATCATTTTCAACTTTTTTAATTCTCTTATTATTATGATTTTTTTTCTCTCAAATTTTGATGTGATATATTGGGGGTAAAAGTAAAGTAAGGAAAAGGAAGAAAAATAAAAAAGTATAACGCGTTGACGTGTATACTTGCTTTACCAAGATGCATCAGCCAACGAGTCGAGAGGCGGTGGTGGTAATGTTGAGTAATGGTCAATACAAGTTAGACGAGAGAACACGCCAGTGGCACATGCCGTTGCTGCCCACACCTAAAACTCCCTTCAACTCCTACTGCAACGCCAATATCACAAACCTATAATATCTTTCCTTCTCCTCACTAACACATAAATTCACCTATACAACACGCACATAGAGTCTACCTTCCATAGTCTTTTGCAATACATATACCACACCTTGATCCCTGTTCGACCCTACCTACATCCTCTCTAAACTCGCGGTCCTCTTTCATATCGTGTTTCTGTATACTGGTATCAGAATTTCTAGCGTGTACACAGTATGCACATACACACAGTTATAAATATACGCATGTATGCATGTATAAACCCTTAACAACAAAGTATATATGTATAATACCACCGCCAAAAACCTTTCCCTTTATCAACCCTCATCCAATTTTGTGTCTCACGCTATGAAACAACGGACAACAGTCAACGCGTTGTGCTCGCCAAGTCATAAATTAATGGGCGGTTATTGACGCGATAAATCTGAAAATTTAATACAAGCAAACGACGCGACAGGCATATGCCCCAAGGAAGAAATAATGAAAAGAGGAAATGAGGAAAAAAGAGGTATTAAGGATATATATTGATATGGCTTTTATACTATTATATAAGATACCTTGTTGTCTGATGCCAAAGGATAAAAAGGATCTATTGATACATATAGTATATATACAAATATCAATTTTATACATATACAAATGAAAAAAAAAATCATATATACAAATACAATTTTTGTGACCATTTGAACTGCAAGTCCGAAGCCTGCAGCTACTGCAAGCAATCTTATATCTCTTTTGTAGATTATTTCTTTGTGAGATAAATTTTGAACCAAGAACAACCGTGAAACAAAATTTGTGGCGCCAAGAACACACAAAATACTGCTCTAAAAAATATAGGAAGAGAAAATCGACTTATTTCCGGAACAAGGACTATTTCCTCTGTTATTCGTACAAGTGGATATTCTGCTTTTACCAAGAATTTCATGAATATCACTCGGATTTTTACTTTTTATTTATACATGTAGAAAAATAATGCAAAATATACATACAGGTATTTTTATGTATACAGGTTTCAGTAAATTTAAACTTTACACATAAAGATATTGTTGTATTTTTGTTAGTTGGATAAATTTAAGGCAATTTAATTTTGACATTACTGCATGGATTTTGTCCAAATATTAGTCGACTAAGAAAAAATAAATAAAAAATAAATTTACCGAACCATAAAATTGTAAGCATAGGTATTTGTGCAGGTTTGCTCCAAAAAGATATTTCGGATAATTTGTTCTAGGAAATAAAGATTGCATAAAATAAGTGTGCTAGTTTTTTTTTATTTTTATTTGTTGAAAAAAAAAAAAATTGAAGAAAATATATAGCCAGGTTTTATTATACACATATATATATGCACTTTAGAGTCTTAAACTCCAAAAAATAACGATCTGTGAAATATATTGAGCCTGTACAATACACAAATAAGTTCTAAACTTTTTATTTTTTTTATTTTTACGTTTATTTCGTCTTTTTTTAGACCACTAAAAAAGTTTTATTATTTTTTTTTTTTTTATTCTCAACACTACAAAGAGTGAAAAGAAAAGTTTTCTTTTAGTTTAAAAAAAAATTTCTGGACCGATAAGAATCACAAAAAAGTGACAATGAGACTTGATAATGCCAAGTGAATATATTATATATATTCACGTTTAACAATAATAATATTTCAAGTTTTTTTTTTTCTTTTTTCTTCGATATAAATATGTATTTTTTAATATATATATATCGGTTATGCAGATACTGTGGTTTCAATAGATATATATCTATATTATTTTTAATATTGTCTCATGCTAAACGGTTTTATTTTTTATCAAGCTGGTAGACTGAATTCATTAATTATACGACAAAGTGAAATGATGGTATGAAAAATTGAGTACAAAAAAATATAATAATAAATAATAATAAAAAAGACTTGTCAGCGGTATGAAAATTCTTGGTGCTGTAAATTTTTGCAATAGATCGGATAAGTAGAAGAAGGAGCTGATGAGGTGAATGCCTGAAAGTTAGTGGGATAAAATCGCTTTGGATTTGGCGACATCAGAGTCGAGAAGTTGGTGACTGTTAGTATAAGTGAGGATGAAAAAATAAAAATACTATCGGTAGAATAGTTGAGAAAATTGGTGATTCATCAATATGTACTTGCATATATCTGAAACCACTTTTTCCAATATATATATATATATCTATATATCTATATTGATTCAATAACTTATTTTTTATTGACTGAAAAATTCAAGTTATATTTTCAAAGGGGTTTATATAAATGTATAGTCATACGTATATAAGTATTAGGTAAATATATATTTCAAGCAACTTCTGGCACCAATTGGAGGACTATCGAGTTTTGCATTACCTCTCAAAATGGATAATATATATAGCTTATGCACTCGGAGAAACGAAGCTGATGTATAATAATACCTCTTGGTATATACAGCTTCTCTTTCTGTAAGCTGCTTATATTAATGTAGCATGGTCTATGACACCCGAGAAGAGAGAAAGAGAAACAAATAGAAATTGTATTGTGTCAGAGAGATCACAGACATTGGCTGAAACAAACACCAACCATAGCAATGCCACAATCTCTTTTACCCTTTATCAAAAAAGGGTTAACTATAGTCACAGGCGTAAACGAGATTATTACAGCGATAACAAGAAAATTAACTGCAAAATTTAACGTTTTACTGTGCTTATAGTTATGGTAATTTTAATAAAATATTTATTGCTAAGCGACCTGTGTCGAGACACCAAAGACAACGGTCACGCTTTGCAAATATAAACCTATAACCTATGAATTTTATGTTACATACAATGCTCGAGTTATTTTATGTATGGTATATCAAAATAATTATTCTAAATTTTTGTTTTTCATATATAAATTATAGAATACAGTTTTTCATTTTCAATTTATATATTGTTTGATCTAATAAATTTTCACACATGCATTTGACTGAAAATATTTAATTTTTTTTTTATATTTTTAAATTTATATAAAGAAAAGATTTGATTTGTGAAGCATTTTCAAGTCACGAAGGCATGGTAAAATCATCTGAATATCGATTGAACCTAGGCGCTTGCATGATTGAGAAAAGCCAACGGCGTGAGTAATTTCCTTACGATTTCCTTACGAGCTTGGGACTAGTTTACCGAGACGAGCTGACGTTGTTCAAGCACACTGTGTATATATCTCAACGAATAATATTAGAAAAGGAATATGATGAGAATAAAAAAAAAAAAGAGTAAGAAAAAAAAACTTGCGAAAGGTGAATGTAGAAATAAAACTAAGATGGTTCGTCTTCGATAGAAATGGTGCAGTGGGTATAAAAACATATGATAATAAAGCACCGAGAAAGGTGTTTGCTTGAGTTTGTACGCGGACTCCAGATATATTCAGACTTGCATTGGGCCACTCACCTAGGGAGCAAACGAGTGAAAATTTTATGTCTTTTTTTTTTTTTTTTTTTCTACATCTCTATGTGACTTTTACAAAAACATTTTTATATATATTTATTTGAACCACATATATACAGATGATATAAACTATAACAACGATGGCGAAGAAACTTTTGGGTCAGGTTGTAAATGCTGATTGCTCTTCCAACCATATACACTCGCTCGAATATTGTGTTGTCGAGAGACTTTTGTTTTATAAAATTTCCAATTGTAATAACGTACTTGTACTCTTGTATGCACTTGTCGACAAGATTATATGGTCCCTATAACCAAGTCATATATGATATAGTTACTAGATAAAAATAAACTCAAATAAATACTTTTTTTTTTTTTTTATACCAAACTTTTGAGAATCCTATTGTTACTCGACACATAAAAAATTATGATTTATTCGATTTATCAATCCAAAAAGTTTTTATTTTTTTATCGCTTTTTATCAATATTGATTTTCGTACTTTTATGAAAATGAAATTACCATGCGTAAATATAATTTTAGTGTATATAAAATGTCTGCGGGTTTTTTTATTTTATTTTTTTTTTATTCAGTTCGGAAATAATATTTTTTTCAACGACTGAGCCGTTTTACTAATTTTAAAAAGTATGTCAGCTGTACAGTAAAGCTCAGAGTACATGTTAATATGTGTGAAGGCATTGTAAATGATCATGGATGTGTAGGTGGTGTATTATAGTCGACATTCAACAAAAAAGCCGTTTGAACACACGTTTTAAAAGCTCACCCATATCCATGTCCACGCTCTGTCGAATAGCTTTACCCGCAAGTTGTCAAACCTTTTAGATATATAACCACACTGTCGGTCATTTTGTTTAAAGTTACGAGCCGTTTCTTTTTTCTATGATATTTTAACAATCTTTTTCATTTATTCATACAGTTAATACATAAATTTACAAAATTAACGTATATATTTTTTTTCATTCCCAAATAGATATAAATAAATAATTAAAATAGAATACAAAAAAGTGTTTTTTTTTTTTTAAATTTAATGGCTTATTTCGTTGAAAAATTAAGTAGCTTTATACAGCTTTGAAAAATAATGTAATTGTAAAAAAAAAAAATTCATAAAAAATATATGTCATTGTTAAAGTAATGGTGATGAAATATCATATATATTTTCATTAACGACACAGTGACAAATGAAAAGTAAAATTTTTAAAAATGACGTGGATTAATTCACCGGAAAATTGAAGAATATAATAAAATTTGTTATATGTCGATTTTAATTAAATATATTTCGACTAAATATAAGTGTTTACTGTAGATTTGAAAAATATTTTGAAAAACCGTTTAAGTACATTGTGGTAGAGGATCGAAAGCATGATGCTCGAGTTTCGTATTTGGCTTGAGGCGTATAAAGTCAGTCGACACTTTGGACAAACCACAGATTCTGATATGGCACATTCAAGTTTATAGGGTTTATATTATATACACCCAGGCAAAAGCATCAAAACCACTTGGAATTTTAGTTTTCTTGGCAAGAATCAAGAGTCTCTTGATACATAATATATATATTGTTTTCAATTTACTAAACAACAAACAAGATAGTTTATTACGAAATTAAAGTTTGTTTAAAATTTATTAATTTCAAAATATACGTAAAAAAAAAAAACGGTCAAAAATAAAAAATGTTAAAATACGTTTTATTTACAAATTTGTAATTTTCTACAAATTAGAAAGCACTCTAAGATTACATTCTAATTCTCATACATGATTCATCAGTTACTTTCTTGCCTTAACTTGCCGTTCACGTACATGCTCTCTGGCGCGCGACTAAGTCATGCTGACGACTTGCTATTCGTAAATTATGCCTTCGATTCCGTACTTTTAGACTCGATTGAAATAGTTTTAGTTGGTAAATTTCATTCCGGATCACGTATAGACGTATTTTCATCTCAATTCTCACTCACTGCACTCACACGATTTACATTGCTTAAATTGCATATGAACATCAATAACAATTTATAACTGGGAAAATGAAAAGTAATATCATAATAAGTTAACATGAGGATTGTAAAGTAAAATGAAAACTTTAAAAACAAATTAATTCTACGAAAAATTTGAAACTTTTTGAAAGATAAATATAAAAATTTAATTGATTTTTTAAGATTTTAATCTGCTTATATTTTTTCTTTAGCATAAACATATTTATACTTTTTTTTAATAATTTTAATTATAAAGTTTCTCTTTTCAAATTATTTTTGCAGATGATATGAGCTTTGATGGGACAGGTGATGAAATCAATCGACAATTCACATCATCAGCTGCAGCAAGGGTAAGCTTAGCAATTTTTTTATTTTCAAATAGCTAAAACCTTTTGTATTTTTTGTTAAATATTCAACTTATTTTAACTTGTGTTTGGTTAGGTGTGTATTAAGTTAATTAATTTTTTTCTATTCATTTTATCTTCTGTGTTTTACAAAGAAAAAAAACTCGATAGCTTTAATTTTTTAGTATAAAGAGTTGATAATTTATATTGAAAATCTACTGTGTATCCAAAAAGTGAATAGCAGCAAGCAGCATCGCCATTCAATTTAATGCATTATTTTATTAGAAATCTATAAAACTATCGAGATTACGTGGAAAAAAGTTTATGACCAATGCACCAACCACATTGTTCGACCTTACTCACTATGTCAAAGCGCCACCTCGATATGATACCCTCAAGCTACTTTCACATTATTATATTCTTGAATTTCACATATTTTATCCGACTACTTTGTTCATTCTTTGTACCACCCGTTCTTGTAATAATTTTCATATCCCATTATCTTAAGTCTAAAGTCACACGATAATATGAAAACACTTGAAAAAATAATTTATATAATTTTTGAACACACCAGTTGGATACAATTGTTGTTCCTTTTAAAGTTTTCATTGGTAAATGAATAATTTCAACCAGTGTTGCAAGTGTCGTTGCATTTTTTTTTTTCTTAATGATTATTTTCGTATTAATTCAATAAAGTTAGCAACAATTATTTAAACAATATTTTAGTTTAATTCAATTGTAAGTTTAAATTTATTTTCTGGGTTAATCAAAATTTATAGTTTAGTGAACCAAAAATAGGGAATGATAATATCAAAAGTTTGATGATGGTAATATTATTTGTTCACTAATGAACTAATTAATTGATGATAATTGCTGTGACAGTAATTAATACAAAGTAAATTATCGTTGTCATTAGAAATTAATAAATTTAAATTTAAAAAAAAAGACGATAATTTAAATGATTTTTTGGATTACCGAGAAATTTTAATATTTAAATTATACGTCACTTGTTAAGTAGAGTTTTTTTTTCTTTTATTTCCGGTGCATTTACGAAATGCTGTAATTTTTTTTTTTTTTAAATTTTTTATTGAAGCATGTTATACTTGATGCAGAAAATACAATCAAATTTTAACTTTTTTGTCGGTTTTTGATATAACTGAGTTTAAACTATGAGAAAAAAAAAAAAAAACATTCCAATGTTTTACTGCAAGGTAGCATTTGATGTTTTAATGTTTTCATGAAGTTTTTCGAGATATGAATAATTGAGTAATGTCAATAAAATTTTTCATTATTTTTCATAATATAAAAGTTTATATAAAAAACATTTTAATGTTATGTTTAAAGAACATTTTTATGTATTTTTTTGATATTTAGATTATTAAAAAAAATATGATTGAATATACAAAAAATATAATAAAGTATTTTTTTTTAGATAAAGTAAATTTAAATAAAACAAATTTATCATAAAATTTTATCACTTATAGTAGCAATGCAATCAAATATCAAATATTTGTTTTGCCATTTGGAAAATCCGGATAAAAAGGTCAGTCAAATAATTTCAAACACCAGCGTTTCATAAATCATTTTGACCAACTCAAATTGATTGAAAACTGGCTACTATGAAATTACATACACAACTGTACCAAGACTTTTGAGAATATATAATACATAAAGTATTTCATATTGAAATGCTAATATTATTTATTTATGCGCACTTGTTTAGTCGCTTCACTGGTCTTTGTTCCTATTTCATGCATCAAAATTATACATTACGTATGTTAAAACAATTGAAACAAATTTATATAATACCCTTTTTTTTTCTTATTTTAGAAAATTATCAGCACTAAATCTTACATGCATGAATAATTTTTTTAGAACTCTCTGGTAGTAAAAAAAAGCTCAGAAAAATAAAATATTAAAAAATTTATTTTCCAATAAAATTTTCCGGAAAAAAAAAAATTAAATTAATTATAAAATAAACATAAAAAAAAATGAGATATCTGTCGGTGAAATTTACATGATAATTTCATAATAATAAAATTTAATTTTTAAAATCTAAATATTACAGAATTTTCATTAATATAAGTGATTTTTAAAAATTATTTTCATTAAAAACGACTGAATTGAATTGCTTCATGTATAAAAATAATAATAAATATGAAAATGATATTTGCAAATACACATATTTACATGAAAAATATGTGGTAATTAAAATAAAATTTTGTCACCTAAAAAGATGTCTTATACTTCAAACGGTTATTCATATTTAACATCATGTTTCCTCATTAAAAATAATCAATGCACACTTGAGCATAAAAATTTACATTTAACTATCAGTATCTTCGTCAAGAAGTCACGTGAGAATTCACTGACAACATTCAATATACAATATTAATAATAATTATACTACAAAAAAAGAAAAAGAAATAAAAGACAAGATTAAAATACGAACATGAAAAAAAATACAGTGGTATGTCGCTGCTCGGAGTAATATTTGTAAAAGTTTGGCAAACTTTCCAGTGTACCAAAAAAGTCTTGAACATACCTACCCCAGTACGTCCTTGATGCTTTCGACGATTCATTTCATGTATATGTATGTACAGCTCAATGTACTACAGCACATTCTTATTCTTTGTACTTTTCCTTTCTATTATCTTCGTTACTTTTTTTTTTTCTTTCTCCAGCACATGAGCATTTTCAGTGCATTATTTTATACGTATATAGTTATACATATATAGATGCAAGTTTTCCAAGAGAAAAAAACAAATAAAAGAATAAAAAAAATGATAAGACGACTATGCTACTGAGTGAGAAAGTCAGTGTTTTAACGTCGTTGTTCTTTGTAGTCGTGAGTCGTGACCATGGTGCCTGGATATATACATGTATATGGGCTTGTGAAACTTTTAAGACACACAATGTATAAATTGACTTTTATTTCAGGCTAGTATCAACAGGTATTGACTGATTCTTTTGATATAACTGTATGTATATACAGTTTAAGTGTATCAAAGACTTTATATATTGCATGTCTTGTGGTTTGGCTTCTTGCCATTTATGTCAATATTTATTAAATGCTTAGACCCTGCTTCATTAATTCGTCTTTTCACTGGTAAATTAACAATTTGATATAGGATAAAAGAATTTTAAATTTACCTTTTATATATATTTAAATTTATATCTACTGTATATAAATATGCAACATACCTTTGTGTGGTGTATTTTCATTTCATTTTATTTTTCTCTTTATGTTTTGCTTCTTTACTAAGTTGTATTTATTATTTTTTTTTATCTACATTTATATAAACATAAATGTACTTCACAAGTATTTGAATGCGTAAATATATATCAACAATTATCACTGACCAAATTTTGTATTCAACACATTGGTGGTAACGACACCAAAGAACAAGTTGTACCATTATTCAGCTTTTGTATGTATACGATAAGAGAAATCATGAATGTTTTAGACAGACATTGTTTAGGTTTTGCTGGACTTTGTTTTCTCTTATTTGTACACATAATCACCAATGTGGTTTGAACAACCTATACTTTGTAGAAGCGACAGTCAGTACAAACACGTAAATGCATTCAGAGGCATACGTAAATGAGATTCTGAACTTTTAGCACAAACAATAATATATTATTAGGAGTTTCAGCCTTTATCGTATAGGTATAATATCTAATAATATCTAAGAGGTCACTTGACTAAATTCAATTGTTTTTCATCAACTACTTATAGCTTAATCTATATTAAAATTTATATTTTTAAATAATTTTTATCATTTTAATTAAACAGTATTTAATGGCATGGTAAAAAAATATCTACTGATGATACATACATGCATTTAACTAATTTTATTGGTAATCGCGTATTCACGCTTTGGGCTTTTTATATTGCCATTTGCCATACATGTACACTCAATAGTCTGAATTGGTATAGACTCTCTTTCTATTTCATACCTGCAGGCTGATGTTTTTTTTTTTTTTTTTTCATTTATTTTTTAAAATATATAATATTCTTTTTAATGAGCTGCAATGGAATTGTTTAAATGCCCTTGGCGATATATATTTTATATTTTAAATGAGTCTCGTTGATAAAGTATGAATACAACACATGGTTAAAATGTTAAAAGTATAATCAATTTGTACACTAATGCAATGCCATTTAATTTCCTTTGAAATTGTTTTTCCCAAACGAGAATATTATTATCAAATTTTTTAAATACAAATTTCAAAGCTTTTTATACATGAATATCTACTATTCGTTATTATACAGCTTTTTTCACAAATTATCGTTTGATTATAATAAATATTTTTTTTTCAAATATAACATAACGATTATTAATATATAAATAATACAGCTAATATCGCGTTAATATAATTTAATCAGATTAAATATAATTTAGTTAAGGATTTATTAATTTTTGTTGTCTAACTTTTCGTGATTACTCGTGATAAACAGGTATTTTTTTTTAATGCATTAATATTCCTCGTATGTTCAAGAAAAATAAATAAATAAAATGTGATAATATTTTATTTTATATTTTTTGTTGTACACTTAGTACTGTATAGAATAGACATCATTCTCCGGGGTATAATTTTGTCTAGATTTTAAAGTTAGATAAAATGTACACCAAAGTTCATATATTACACTGAAGTGGTAAATATATAGTTGTAGTTGTACAATGTACATATATATATGTGTGTATGGATGATCAATGGCATATGCCAGAAGCAAGGCGATCTTGGAATGCATGGTAAACATAATCAGTATGTACAAAGCATTAATACCCTCTTAATTTATTGTAAATGTGTATATATACTAATATTATGACAGGCTAAAATACTGTAATCTGATATTAAGCATCCATAGCCGTTGATCATTTGAAAACACAAGATATACATATAGCTGGTAACAAGAAACTCTGTAAATTTCAAGTTGCGTCTATAATTTACTGGTCTCTAACTAATGTATACCAAAGCTTGGCTGATTAGTCAGAGAATCAAGTTGAATTGTTGTCTAATACTATTAAAATAGATTGTTTTGAAATATAGATTTATAAAATAATTTATTTATATGTATAAAGTTTATCATAATAGAAACTATTGCGTGACGTTTCATAGATGTGGATATACATATATAATATTATACATGCTACATCATAACTTCTCTAGTATACGTGTTATGTCAGTTTGGAACTGGATTTGAAATTTCAGTTTCATGAATCCCTCGGTGGCAAAAGTTCTCAGTAAAAGCACACACAGAGAGTACATCATAGTACATCTCTGACGGGAAATTGAACATACATATATTTATTGTGTATCTATTTATTTTACATGTATGTATTTAAGATATATCTGTATAATTAATATATTTCATGTATAAATAAATACGATATGTAATAATTTATAACGAGAAATAATTTATTTCAAATGGACATTCATGTACAGCTAGAAAATTTCTCTCTACAGAAAACAAGTAGTACGAGTCAATATTTGTCAGACATCACAGTAGATTCTCTCTCTCTCTCTCTCTCTCTTGTTTATATTGTCGATCTTAATTCATCAAAAATTTACGCATAAACATATAAATAAATTTAATAAATTACTCAAGAACAGGCAATGCAAAAAAGCAAGGAAATTGTTCTCTTATTGACTTGAATAATTAATTTTTTAATCCAACCAAGAAGAAAAAAAAATGAGTGATCCAAAGCTCACTTTATGGCGCACGGGTCATTGGTCTACCCCGAATTCTTTTATTCTAGTTTACTGTACAGCTCTTGGTTTGTTTCCCCGGGGGAGGCAAAAGCTCCCCGGAAATCACGAGGCCAAACTGGCCTCAAATAAATCCTTCGCCACAGGCAAACTTTTTCATTCCTCGCGCGATTTGGACGATGTGCCTGCCAGGCACTCTTTCTTTTCTACATTTATATTTTTTTCTATTATTTCACTCTGATTTTATTTCTTTACCTCTTTTTTTTTTTTTTCTTTCTATTTGTACATATATATAATATATATATATACCAGACACTACCCGGTCTTACATAGTTGTGGCAGGATGTATGTGAAAAGAGACGGGATGTCCGGGACTAAATTCGCGTGTTTCCGATAGTCTGATGAATTGGAGGCACACCAGTAAAGCATGTATAATCGTTTGGATAGTTAGGTACTATTGAACTGAGGCCGTAGTTTGTTCATTTTCAAATACTCTATATGTATTTAGTCGACAAATATAAATGTATAGAAGCTATGCAGCTGACTACATTGTTAAAATCCACAAATGTATCTTCTCTTGTTTTTCGACCAATATCAATAGAATTACAACCATTTAAACACTAAATTTAATGAGTTTATATGATTATAAATGCTGTGGGCTCCATTACCGTTTACATAGGAATACTTATTTAAAGAAATATTGAAAAAAAAAATATATAGAATTATGCAAATATTGACTCCATAAATCTCTTTTAATAAAAAAAGAAAAGTTAGTGATAATAAGTTTCAGTATTTAGTCTTCAACAGATATATCATATTATTTACAAAATAGTTTGAATCTTTTAATCTGGTGTTCAAATACTCTACGATATAATAATCAAACACGGCAAATCATCTGTTATGTATTACTTGTATTCTTTTACCTTTTTTTTTTTCGTTTTATTTTTAAACAAAAATAAAAAAAACAATACAAGGCAAAAGGATAGCAAAAAAGAGGTACAGCGAAAAAAAAAAGTGTACGAGAGTAGAGAGGATATGCCAGGCAATAAATATACAGAGATTAGATCGGCAAGTCAGCATTTTCGAAAGCCAATAATTCGCGTGAAATATCGACGATCCTGGTTGGACACGTATACTAGCATCAGTATAGAAATCATGGAAAATAAGAGAAAAAAACTGTAGAGGAAAACGATGATGGGTATATCAGAGTTTTTTTTTCGGTTCGGGAACGAGAGAAAGGGGTAAATATAAAAGGGTTGAAGCAGAGGAAAATTTTGTTAACCTGGCGTATACTTTCCAATAGCCTGTCACTGTCGATGGCAATAAACCTTGATAATACCGAATAATGGGGACTCTTTTGATAGCGACAAGTTTTTCATTTTATTTTTTCAATATTTTTCCGTCGCTAGGGCTCGACCATTTGTCTTAAAACATTAAATTTCATCGTCTTCAAGAACAAATAAAAAACATGAAAAAATAAAAAACTTTTAAATAATAAAATAGTGTAAAAGACAATCGTGAAAGAATTGATGTTTTGATTGAAGTTTCATCGGCCAAAAGAAATTTAACATTTTACGATAAAAAAAAAAATAAAAAGAATAAAAAACGTATGAAAAAGTGCCAAAAATAAAAAACAATAAAAAAATATGAGATCAACAAAATAAAAAGTAGAAAAAAAAGATATGTGTTGGATTCATTTGATACCCAGAGTAAGCATCACGGTCGTATCGTAAAAGATTCTAGCTGCACGTGAGATTGTTCTAGCTGAGTCGCTGGCACATCAAAAAGTGGACGCACGTGTTTGTTCAATCCCATTACAACTGAGCCCTGAAAATGTGCTCCTCTAGTTATATAGTTAAGTCCATTGGTTGAAAAAAAAAAAAAAAAAAAAAAAAAAAAGTCTTTAGGGACTATAAAGTACACAGTAACATGACCGGATTGATGCGTACTACTTTTACTCATTACCTACTTTTTCTTTGATATTCCATGTCTTTTGAAAAAGCAGAAAAAAATAAAAAAACATTTTTATCAATTGTCTTTTTTGTCGGTGAATTTATTATTATTTTCATAACTCTATATAAAGCCAGTATTGATAAGTCAATGTTTTTTTTTTCTTTATTATACAACGTGTATGCATATTGTTAAGTAGAGACGTGGTTTCGTGTCTATATATAGTCGAGCTAGTTTACACTTGGTTAGCTTTATTCGTCAGCATCGAGCAATATAGAAGAATATATATATATAAAAAAAAAAGGTGTTCTTTATTGAAGCTTCGCGATACGACGAAAATGTAGGGTCGTCACTCTAGTTACACTAACCGAAAAGACATGATGATCGTTGAACCCAAAGCCATGTCACCAACCACGTATTCCATCTTCTTTTTTACTAGATTTTTTTTTCTATTCTTTTTTATTTTCTTTTTTCGTTTCCCACAAGTCAATTTTTCTTCTCTTTCCACGACAATTTTTTTAAAAACACTTTTATACTATTTCAACATTTTTTGTTATCCCGTTCTATCATTTCGTATTTTTTTTTTTTTATTTTTTGTTCGTTATTGTGTTGCTAATTGTGAAAAAAAAAAACAAACAATAAATGAATAAAAAAAATTTTAAAATGAAAATACAGTATAAGTAGACAACAAAATACCAACAATAGAAAATCAAAATCACAATACCTACACTAACGCCTACTTGAAAGCTTGACACTTGGAATTTTTACACGTCGAGTTAAAAAATGGCTCCGTGTAATATACTTACAGTAGCATTTTCTCACAATACTTTATATATATAAAAATATATAACACTTGTGCTTTCATGCCATCCAGCCGATACTCACGCTTGAAAAAGTCAACTACAAGTAATTGACACGTGAAATTGTTCCCTATAAGAAAACCTTTGAGCATTATAAGTATCAAAAGAGTTAAATGAGAGAAAAAAAGAAATAATCAAAACTCAAAGTTGCTCAGTATCCTGTAAATTTTCTTTCATTTTATTTTTCAATTATACCTATATGTAACAGATGTTTTTCTCTTCTTTTTTATTATACTATTGAAATAATGGATATAATTTGAATATCAACAAAGAATAGCCATGATTGTCGGTTATGAATAAACTCCAATTGCATGAGAAGGATGACTTTATTCAATAGAACAAAAAATGATTTTTCATTTTGAAGATATTTATACATACCATTCAACTTGAGAGCAATCAACTACTCACTTGGGTACTTCATGGTTTGCATCATATGCTTGTGAATGTACTCAAAGGAATAGTAGACCAGTAACCACTGTGCACCACTATCTATGATATCAGCACAAACCGGCTAGACCATTCAATATTCGTTGCTTATGTATATGGTCAAGTTTAAGATAAATCTACAGCAATTTAATCTCTAAAATAATATAACCATTAACAATGAAAATAAAATACAAAACTTCTACGAATTGATAATTGATGAAATATTTAAAATTTTATAAGAAAAAAAACGGGTAACGAAAAAAAGAAATGCTCAACTGCCATACGTTTTACTTGGCATTTATTTTACTAAGTTCATCTTTGAGTGGTGCACATAGTTTTCTTTCGGTACTTCCGTAGCTGAGTAAAATGGTTGTGTGTATATGGTGGGGTTATATTATGACCTTTCTCTAGCTCTAGTAAGAAGCCAGGAAGCTGACGACCGGAAGGTAAGGAAGGCACATATCATTGTGCCGTCGAGTGGCTTGAATATTTTAGTTGGACAGCAAAAAACCCTGGCGTTGGTACGCTTATACACTCTTATATACTCAAGGGGACGACCAAACAAGACAGCCAGATAGATAGACAGCAAAAGAATATAAGAAAAAAATGAAATAAATAATAATAATAAAAAGAGTGATAACCGTGCAAGACTATTATGTATATATAAAATACTAGAAAGATAAAAAAAAAAAAGCTTTTATAAAACTTTATACAGTCCAGTAGACTTAAATTTTCTTGTGTCGTTATGAAGTTTTGTCAGTCTATATGTAATATGCTTATGTTTTTATATATTTTCGACGGACAGAATCAAGTATATTTGCTTGACAGACTTACAGGCAGATGACAGACAAGTCCAGCTTATAAATATTATGTGAAATAAGTGTTAAAATACAGATGAGACAAATGAAAAAATGTGTGAATTTATGTGTATGATAACGTGAATGGATTGATGCTTCGATCGAAGTTTCATCTGTCGGAGAAAATTCAACGATGACGATAAACGAGCCAGACGGGACATAGACATACAGCGTTAAGCTGTACATACAGGTTTTAAGCGATCATAACTATGTCACTGCTTCATTGGAGCGAATTCTCTTGGGCCATTTGTTGCCATGGGGCATGTATATATATAAAGAGATTGAGGAGAAAATTGGAAGGGGTTGGTTAAGTTTACGGGGTCAGTTTGTCGAGAAGTATAGGTGGTTTACTATAGTTGTCTTAGTTCGTATCAACTAAACTAGCGGCTTGCCTAGGGGTTAAGATTTAATCCCTGACAACATCTCGGGATCTTTGGTGTAAGGGTTTAGGTTTCCGTTCAACGAACACTCCTTCAAGTTAACCTTACAATGTATATATATTATCAATTCTCTCTAAATATACATGTAAAAAGCTAATTTGATATGAAAATCTATCAGGGATAATTAAATCTGTCGATATAGTTTGTCAACTGCGTTTGATTTTGTCAAAGACATTATTATATTGATCAATATAAATGGAAAAAAAAAATTTAAATTTAATAATAAATATAATACAAGTACCGGTAATGTTCATGGCGTCATGACTAAATTATTATATTTGAATATTACAAATGAATGAGCGGTATTTTCATTTCCGCCTTGCTCTTCATCCATCCGCAAAACTTTTATATAAAAAATATAAAGATCTTGAGGAAAAAGTTACGGTCGTTTGCAAACTAATCGAGTACTCGCTTTTCCGTGAAGCATTGGAACTTTCAGTCACTATCAAGTTTTTTTTTTTTTACGTGTTTTACAATCTTTACAAGTATGAAGGTAATCGAAGTAGTTTTATTTGCTGAAAACCTTAGTGAACCATCTATATTATTAATATTTACTTAATCAATAACTGATTATAGAAAATTTCTACTTTAAAGTTTTCCATATACAAAGTTATTTTAAGCAACATATAATAGAAATTTAAATAATCATTTAAAGACTTACGAAATTTCTCCATAAGGTGTAAAAGCTTCTCTTAAAGTTTGTGTCTCAATTTCTGGACTCAGATCTCCAACAAATATGTGGTAGTGTTCTGCAATTGATAAAATTAAATAAAATTATTAATAGTTTTAAAATTTATTTCTTCTATTATTTTGAGTATATATATTTATAGAAAAAAATGTTCGAGTATTTTATAAAGTATTTGACACTTTTTATATTGTTCATTTCCATGACAATACAAAATCCTTCATCTTAAGTTTTAACATTTTTTATTTATTTTTTTATTTTTTTTGTCCAAGAACACAGAGATCCCATATTTCCGGTGTTCTTCAAATGATTTATTTCAACGTATAATTTAAAGCGTGCTCTTATATCCACCTCTATCCATCTGCATCGATTTTCATAAGAATACCACACCCCCATCGAGGGTGATTTTCTCTTATCACGTTCGTGCAATTGTTCATTTTTTATAAATTGCTAACAATTTTTTTTTTCTTTATTCATTATTATTATTTTATTCTAATTTTTTTAGATTTAAAGTCACGATCAATTGAGATAGATTTGATTGTCTGTTTTGCTTGATATTATCTATACACTTGTGTATATAATGAATTCCATTTATTAGCTTTACCTTTGTGAGTGGTTAGTGAAAATGTAGAAGTTTGTTTGGTTAAAACTAGTCAAATCTACGAGGTTTGCAACGATTATAATTATTTTGATGGTATGTGTTTGGATGGTTACTAGAGATTTCAGTGAATGCACACACAGCTGTCCATTTTCAGCTACAAATTACTTGAACCCTTGTGTGCTTTAGACAGCGTGCTTTCTACAGCTTGAATTTCAAGCAAGTACATCGTATGTATTTCATCAATGATGTATAAAAGTCTAGGCGTATATAGTTAATTAATTTATAATTATCTCAATTGTGCTTGAAAATCACTTGAATTAATCACTAATAATTTTATAAAATCGAACGAATTTGTGAGATTTTTTTGCATTGGTTTGTAAAAAAATAAAATAAAAAAAAAGAACATTTAAATATTTTAAAACCGTGAAACGCTCGATGGGTGGAGACAGAAACTAGAGCTATGAGATTCACAAGGCTTGGAGGGTAATGGCAAAGTTACGGGGGTATATGGTTGAGTCCCTGGTTCAAATTTATTTCACGATTGTGGATATGCCATTGTTGGAATGGCTCAACGAAAAAAAAATAAATAAAAATGGCCAATCCCGCCTTGTTTTATTTCTCTATACATATAAAATACACACATACATAACCAAAAATAATTGTTGAAAAGATTTGTATGTATGTAAATAACACTTTAAAATGGATGCAATAAAAATTTTAGTGATTTTTTTTTTTTCAAATTTTTCAAATTGTTATTTGTTTTTAAAATGCATTTATAGACTTGTGATAAGTAGATTAATAATATTTATTTATAGGGTAACTGAAAATTTCAACTTTTCCACATACAATTTACCGCTATACTATTACTACTTTGGTTGAATTTTTTTTCTCCTATAAATATACGTATTTTTATATATGTAAAGATTTTAATTTTTTTTACAATTATATTGTTGCAGACGAGATGAATTTAAGTGAGACAAGTCGATGACATTACCAGTTGGAGTGAGGGTGAGTTCAGCTATTTATTTTTGTCAATTTTACTTTGATTTTTCGATGACCAAATATTTTTATATCGAAGTATTTTCTGTTAATTTTTTAAATTATTTAAACTTGCGCTTGAGGTTATTTTCTTTTTTTTTATCGTCATAAAAAATTCTGTCATCTCTTTTTTGATTTGACTTGATTTTGAGTTCGATTAAAAGTTAAAAGTCAACACAAATTTCCATCGGTTTAACTAAACAAAACTAAACAAATTTTCCAATTAGACATCTTCAAACGTCCAATCGTCAATTTTAATTATATTTTGAAATAGAACTTTAATAAAAACAAAAAGAATAAATAATTATGAATTTACATAACGATTAAATTATACAATACATAAATACAAAAAATTTGCGATTATTAATGTTTATTTATTTTACTTTTGGTGTGATAAACATCGGTGTATGATACATATACGAATAGACATCAATGGAAGTGGTGACAGTCTTGTTTGACAAAAATGCATATCATATACTGTAGTGTATACACATATGTGAACATATATAATAATAATAGCGACACGTCGATACTACTGAACTCGTAAATCATTGTGATTTAGAGGACATCCTCAATAACCGACATATTGCTTGCTGCCAAGTCTGAATTGTATATGAATTTGTGTGTATTGCTGTGTTACATTTCGTGGCAATGCTCGTATACAAATCAAAACAAAAATTTTATCGACAAGCTCTTTTTTTTTTCATCTTAACATTTTCATATCATATAAATTTTTATCAACATATTCCAATCGCAAATTTTGCAATAAAATATTTTCTCCTATCATTAAACAAACAGTGATAATATTTAATGTAAATTACAAGTAAGAATCTATGCAATAAATTTGTGAAATTGGTTTAATCAAATCAATGTGTTTGCATATGTTAACATGAGCATGTATTTGTAATTCTAGATATACATTAACGCATGTATGTATGATGTGGACTTTTGCCGTATCAGTCGTGTATCCATCAGTGTATGTGGTGGCGCTATGCCAAATTGATGCTGTTTGCCATCACCCATAAGCCTCAATCTACCCACCTATGTATAAATTCATATACATACACGCGTTACACTCAAATATGTAGGTCTTTGTGTAGGTTTTTATAGCTATATATATATAATGCGTGTGCAATACTAAGCCTATATCGCATTATGGATCTTCCCATAGATAGAATACACAAACAGTGCGATTTCCATCAACCCTGGAATCGTTAAATCTTTGACAACCTAAACCATGCTTGACACTACTAATATTTTAATCTATTTTAATTCTTTAAAAACAATTTATTTTTTTCATTTTATTTTACAATGGACATGCACAAAATATCATATATATTGAAAATAAATAAATGGCTATTTAAAGAGACATTATTTATAAAAATATACTTTCATATGAGCTGAGATATCAGACACTCATTTATCATGATTTTTCAATAAAAAGGGAAATATTTTTATATTTTTTAGTATATAAATCTGTATATTAATATTGATTTATTTTTTTGGAAAATAAAAAGTATATTTATCAATATTTTAGAAAGGATCATATCATCTTCTTTTGGTTATTAATTAATGATTATGTGAATATTTTTATTGTCGAGAAGATATTTTCGATAATAAGAAAATAAGAATGAAAATAAAAGGAGGTAGATTAAATTTTTATCATTCAGTAAGTTTTCTGAGAGATCACTTTTAATTTTTCAAGTGATTAATAATTTTTTGATAAAGAAATGGATATTTTTTTTTTTTTATACTTTTATCATTTGTATGTAGAGTGAAATTAAAGCAATGAAAAATTATTGTTCTACATTTTTTGCTTTATTATCTACTCAACTAAAGCTCTTTCTATAAATATAAATTTTAAATTAATTATTATATTCTTGAGTAAAATTGATTTCCAGCCAACGTCATTAAATATTTCAAGAATTAAAAAAGAGTAAAAAACATTGAATCAAAAATAGCCGATAAATTATTTTCAAACTGATGAACCATTGTTTCCCCAAATTCATAAATTTTTTACATTTATTCATAAAATTTTAAGCCAACTAAAAATAAATTTACAGTTTTACATTATCTTGATGTAGTTTAAAAATAATTCGACAATTATTTCAATATCTTTTGAAATATTAATATACTAAAAATTTTTTTTATATTAATATTCATTCAAAGTATACAGTAAAATTATAATTATAATTTTTTTATTATATTCCTTGATATAAAGTTTACATACATAAAACGAATAAAACTTTTTTTACTCGATATAATTACAGATAAAAGTTGTGATATAAAAAGGTTGTATATTTAGGAAAAGAACATTAAATGACATTTTATTGTGATTGGGTGAGATTGCCCTACATTTATTGATCAGTAGATACAAGTATCGTCAAACTCATATCATTGATAGTCAATGAGCGTAAAGGTTGATGAATACATCTTTCAATTCTTGCTTCTGAGAACTTTATCCCCATTGATTTCTTTAAAACCAAGTTCAATCAAACTCAACTCATCAACAACTGCATACAGTTTCATTATTTGTCCAAGTCAATACTCGTCATTATATAAATAAAAATAATAAAACTAGAAATGTCATCATGAAGATACTTATTCGTGTATTAACTCTCGGTTAGATATATATTCAATTGATTAAATAGCTTTACAGACCAACAGAGTTGTAATTAATTACCAAAGTAATTATCTGATGATTTAGAAAGCAAGAGAGGCTTCTCGCGTGTAAAGCACTGAAATTCAAACGAATTACTATTATCCGTTTGAATCCGAAAACTAACCACCAGACTTGCTTGCTGTGTGAATTGTTGGCGACGCCAAGGCGTGACCGGTAGTGGTAGCGTGGTTGGAAATTGTGAAATGAATTTTGGCTCAACCTTGTGAGTCCAAGTAAACCGTTTCGCAGTTAGTAAAGCTTCTTTCCTCTCTCTCACACTCTTTTGCTTCTCCACACGTTTTATATACCAAATGTCGACGTATAACTTTACTCGACTGCTGTGATAGTTTGAATCTCACACCTTTTGTAGGTAAATATGTACATAAACCAACATATATGTACAACTTCAAGTACATAAAGATAGTCTCACACAAAAGATGCCGATTCATTTTATTTTTTATTTTTATATGTATAAAATACTTTGTTCTTTGTGCTTGCTACAATCTCAGCTATTTTTTTTTCTATTTTTTCTTTTTTTTTTTTATTCAGCTATCCAGCGGGACTCGTTATCGTTTGTGTCTCAGGTGAATTTAATCTATCTTTATATATATAAACGTAAAAAGCTTGTGACTTATCATTAGTACGATCAAAAAAAATTTCTAAAAGTTCAAAAAATGTTATTTAACTATCAATTTTTTATATCAAAGATTTTCCATGATATAATTGCAATGGCTATTAATATTTATATTGACATATGTATATTTTTTCAAGAGTAAATAATATACACTTTGTTCCTGTTAGTTCCATTTTGTAAAAGTGAAAATAAATACATTCACATGGAAATTATATAGTTGGAGTACATATATTATATGAAATGTAAAATCGGCATGAGAGAATTCGAGAAAAAGTAAAATCACGAGGGTATGTAGAGAAGGTTTGATGTTCACGATATATAGTGGTTCGTTTGTGGAAAAAAGTTTGGTTTGAAAGGCAAATCGTGGCGCGTGCTAGTGCACAGATTTTACATAGACATATGTACATCAAACATATGTGTACATTGTATATAAAGTATATGTATATAAAACATTAAAAAAAAAAAAGGAAAAAACAGGGGAAAGACTGTTTTTATTTTGGAACGTTTCAATGGATTCAATAGTCTATCGTAGACCTGTTTGGTCTCTCTTCCGGTTAGGTGGTGTTATTTTTGCTTGTATTCAACTATATATTTTCTTTCTCATTCACTCACTGGCAATATCAACATTATCAACAAAATACTGTAGGCAAGCTCGTTGAACGACTGCCCGTTCATTCGCATACTTCATTCGTGCGTATAACAGAGTTGCACTGCCGTTCACTTTCCGCCTGCGTTTTAAATTGATGGATTTTTCCTGGGTAAAGAAAAAAAAAAGCTCCGTATAATACTACTGGAATAAAATAAAGAACAAAAAATATAAAAAAAAAAAGCAAATAAAGGAAAAATGGATTAAAAGATTGAGTGCATATAAACCAATATCGAAATAATAATAAAAAGTTTAGAATAATCAATTGAAAAACAATTTAATTTTATAAATTTTATTTTTTTTTAAACGATAAATTGGCTTGTATGTAATCACAGTACTTAGGTATAGGCATAATTTTCTAGCTTATATACGAAGTTCAAGCTAAACTTAAATAAATAATTTTCGCATAAAAAAATTTTCATATGGACACGTCATATATCGGAAATTAAGGGGTAAACTTGAGTCTTTTATTCTATAATACAGTGCAAGTCTGGGTTGGATAGTCAACTATCGACGTGCTCTCTTGGAGGTTAATAATGGAATTATGAATCACGTCGCGAGTTAACTTAATACGATTACCGGATAAAACGGTGAGTTTAAGCATGCTTCGTTGAATTTTCTCAAGTACATACATAGACACATACACTATCTTAGGTTTATGAATACAAGTATATACTTTATATACGTTTCTAAACATTCTCATGTTTAATATTACAATTACACCATGAAAAACGATTCATTACAATTTTACTGAGATTCTCGTTCATTAAATCATTCAAATTTTCAGTCAAATATTAAATACATAAATATCATAACTATTCAAGTTATATTTTTAATTATTTTTTCCTTATAAATGTCTATATATACAAAATTTCAAATCTGCATTTATTGAACATTCAATGATATTTTATTTAAAATATGGCTGATGTCAGTAAAATTTTATGACTTATTTCTTCAATATCATAAAAAATATAAATTATAAAATTTAATCACATAAATTTTAAAATAATTAAATTTCCTTTTAGAATACAAATATTATTGTTTTGTTTATGAAATCTTCTCGTTCACAGACAATGTTTAGTTTTGAATTTGATATGAAAAGCTAATACCGTTGGTTGCTTTTAGATAAACATTTCTGAGATATATATTCTAGAAATTATCTAGTTAAAGTTACTATCAACAGACAAATCCCATGCTCATGAAAATGTATACATACACAATGATAATAGTAATAATTATAATAACTAATAGAAATTCTAATAATTTGTAAGAAAATAACATCTAAAAATATTTTTTTTCTGTCAAAAAAATGTAGAGAAGTAAATATACTTTACAAATTGAGATATGTATCCACAATTATGTGTATATATGAGTTTGTAAAATATATTATTAGTCTAAATCTATTTCTCTTAGTTGTGAAAGCGTATCCTGTTAAAACCCTTGTATATATGAATGCCTATGTATACTTTGTTATATATACATGTGCACTTTAAGTATGTCATATCTCAAATCTCTACTACTACTGAGCCATTTAGATATATCATAATGTGCATATACATTGGTACATTTACACTGTTGTTATTCTCTTAAACTATTGCAGCACTCAATACAATAGTCTAGTCTGGAGTCTCATCATAGAAAATCATCTCTCACCACGGATATCCCCCAAAGTTGTTGATATACATATACAATGTACTGTCCATGATTCCCTATACCAATTCTATTTATTACACTTGCCAAGCCACAGTGTACAAAGCTTTGATTTTCTGTGTCAATGCACTACAGACGATTATCCATCCGCAGTTAATCTACATATAATTCGATAAATAATAACTACACATCACTTTGCTCACACTGATGATAATGATGATGATGATGATGATGATAATGCTGGTTGTCACTCCCTTTTAGTATTTTCAACATTCAAATTTTTCGCCTTTTTATTTTTTCATTTCAACGTAGTTATTTAAATTATATATATTTTATACGTATTTATTCATGCGAAATCACATCAAGTAAAGTAAAATCATTCTCAATTGACCTTATTATTATTATTATTATTATTTTTTCTTATTCAACTCGGGGACTAGGATAGAGACACGATCAAGTTGACTTGTGTTTACTTCAGCTTGAAATGACTTTTTACATCTCATTTTAAAATATTCTTCAGCTCACTAAAATATTTTATTTTTATAATTTTTTGCATATATATACATAAGGCTAAAAATATAATGAAAAAACAAAAAAGATTTTTAGATCAGATGCAATTACAGAATCTGTATGAGATTTAATTATTTTTTTTTTTAAATAATGGTAAATTCTTTTTTATTTTTTTAAATTTATAAAAGCTAAAAAATCTCTGATGGTAATCTAATTAGGATGAAAGATAAAAATAAATTGAAAGTGTGTATAAAAGAAAAAAAAAAAAAAAAAAAAAAAAAAAATTGGGAATTAGAAAGGAAATGGCAGGGGAGAAAGAAAAAGTAAAGGGTAATCCGCACACCTATAGGTGATAATACCTTTCGTGTGCGCACAGAGAAACGTCTGCTGAGTAAGACGGAACGTCTGGCTGTTTCTCGTCGGCATCAGCCGTTACAATCCGTAAGAAATCACCTCACTATGGGTAACGATCTTCTCTGCTCACCCGTGAATCGTTCAAAGATATCTCCCGAGTAGCTACAGTAGTTTTTATACATAGATGGATGAAAAAAAGAGATTTAAACGACAAAGTACAACTAAGTATACATTTAGCTTTTTGAGTAGTAAAAATTTTCTAATTACATTTACATATGTATATCTGTATATGTGAAAAAAGAAAATTAAAATTACAAAAGTTTAAAACTGAACAAAATAAAAATAAATTGAATAAATAAACAATAAAAAAAATCTAGTGGAAATAAAAAAAAATTATACATAAACTGGCAATGCCAAAAAAATAAATAAATATATATATAGATGCAACTCATGTGCACACAATAAATATCAAAGCACAAATTCAACCCGTTCTATCGCAAGTACAAGCGATTGTCCTGATCCTTTTTTTTTGCTCCACAAAATGTACTAAACGGACATTTAAATTCAACGACACGTCGCAACAACCGTGCTGTATTTTTTTATTTTTTTTCTTACAAAATTTCTTTTTCTTTTAAATTTTCATTTTTTGTATAGATCGCGATATTTTTACAAAATAAATATTGTACAATCATAAAAATACAAGAGCTATTAAAAGTTACTGATTTAAAAAATTCAGTAATCACAATTAAACTGAATTTTTGAAATCTATTTTACTTGTTAAGGCAAAAAAAAAAGAGGAGTGTAATTTCAGATATAGTTTAATATTTGAAGAGTGTTACTTTACGTATATTTGAGTTATACACAAGTAAACATATGTACATGTATTTTAACAACTATATACATACATAATACATATTCGAAGACAGTAGAACTACGATGTACATGTATATACTTATGTTGAAATTTTCGATGCGGAAATGGTCGCCATTTCCTGGTGACGCGAAGACGCTACCTCTATATATTACAACTCTGTCTTTCTATTCCTCTGTGTATTTTCAACAGACTTATGTCTACTTTCATATGTGTCTGTACAAGATAATTCACTGAGGCAAAGCGTCATATTTTTCTGTATACACCTATATACTCGGAATATTTTAAAATTATATCGCATCACTATTTGGATATGCGTAAAAAAAAAAAAACAATATTACCCTTTTTAGACTAGAAAAATGAAAATAAAAATACAAACGAATATTTTATATGAAAAATATTATATTATGGTGTAGAAGGTTTCTATTTTATGCATTCATAAAAAAAAAACAAAAAAAAAATATTCGTGGTATTGCCGTGACGTTAAACCAGGTAAAAGGTTTTATTCATTAATTTATATATCCATATAATCGAAAATTGTTGAGCTTTAATTTTCCAAATATTACTGTGGGTATTGCATACTCGTTTCATTATAAACTGTCTAAATATTAATAACATTTTAAACTCAGCTGTGCAATATTTATCCGAGAGAAGCAGAGAAAAACTGTGAACGTTTCAGGCTCCCAATATACTATTAAATATATAAATAATATACCATATAAAATATATATGGCTATACATAGAAAGCAACTATTTGACCTAACAAAAATAAATGCAATAAATATATGCAAACGTATCGTTTGTGCTAGTATCAACTTTTGCTTATACATATAGTCTAACAAGTGTGTGAGCGTATGTATGTTTGGGGTCGTTTGAGTTTTGTCTATGCGTGCATATATATGTATATTATATACGATGGCTTAATGGTCGATCGAATCCCATGGTCTGTTCTATTGCGGATATGTCACTGGATTGGTTTAAATATATGTGAATGTGTGTATATCTATGTAAATATATATCAAGAGAGAAAAAGCAACGACAAGAGGATATAGAATTTCGAGAAAATAGAAATGCAGCTGAACCAAAATTAACTTGCGCTATAGTAACAAAGCCACAATTGAAATATTAATTAGTTGAAAATTAGTTGAATATATATATATGCATATGGGTCATGCCTGTCGTTGATTCATATGATATGACTTAACAAATATTTGACACTATTGCATAACGTTTAAATGTGGTAAATTTAAAAGTTTTGAGTTTTTTTTATTTTTCATTTTTCATATTTTATTACAATACGCGTTGAAAACGAACAACCCTTTTAGCTGCACTCTTTACTATTAAATAAAGTAAAGTAGAAAAGTAAATTTGTGAATGTATATATAAACTCAAAGTCACATATTTCAGTTGTTGGATTATATCACCCTTCTTTTTTTTTTTTACCCTTATTTTCATTTCCTTCTCATACAAGAGCTTTTCTCGTAGCGTAACGAGCTACGGATAAAAGAAAAACTTGATGTATTTAATAATTAACTATGCTTCATACTTATAAACTCTTGTAAAATTTCAATGATGACCCTGTGTGTATATTATTTTTGCAAGAATTCCATTTATACTGGTTGAATATAGAATTTTGATTACTTTTATTTATTGGTATTCAAGTTTAAACAATATATACTCTATGTAATAGATGACTAATAAAGTTATCTATGTATGTGTTTATAAGCATTGTTTGTACATTATATTGTTTATCCAACTATACACAACACAATAATAACATGATGAAAATTTTATTCATGCTGGCATTAACTATCCTTTGGCACTTACCAACTGGTACCCATAATAATTGTATAATTTCTATTTGCTTAATTGTTTGCTCAAAGCCCGCAAATATTGTTCGTTTCGTTTGGAATTCACCACATTATGATGATGCCTGTCTGTCTGATACATGTGCATGTATACCGATATAATATAAATGTTAAGTATTTTTGATTTATGTCACGGTATACATATGAAATGCATTTAAATGCCGGAAATAAACTATAAAGGTTTTTCATTTTAAACCACGCTAATATTTGAATGGTTTTTTTTATTTTATTTTATTTTTCTTTTTTATCATTACCCGTATGATTCATATTTTTATCCCATTTTTCACATGCCTATATATTTTTTAGCTCAAACATCGATTTTGAAAGCTTTTGTATTTTATATATGTGTATTTGTGAACTTTATTTATTTTTATTTATTTTTTTATTTATTCGTATTAGAAACATGAATTTTGGCAGTTATGGGTCGGTGAAAATGTAACTGCTAAATAAAAAAAGTATGTCTCTGCCATGAATAACCCTAAAAGACAACGTTTCATAATACTTGAAACGAATTATTTCCACCCTTATACGAAATAAATGTTCAAATTTGAAATAAAATCTCATCATATTTTTTTGTGTACAACATAACCCCAGTAAGCGTGTATAAAAAAAAGGTTCAAATATTACAACAAAAGACAAACAAAAAGTATTATCATATTTTTTATTTTATTTTTTTTTTATTTGTCTGTATCTGTGTTGCGCTACGAGACATCAAATAAAATTGATGATGAGCAAAACAAAAAAGTGTCTTATGATTATGACAGTTTTTTTTTCTTTTTATATTACAAAAAAAAAATTGAATTTTTAAATTCAAATTTTCTATGTATAATATTTAAAATTATTCAGTGTCAATGGATGACTTTTTTGGTTATGAATTTATAAATTTTGAAATTTTAAAAAATGCTGCTACAACGGCTTCAATCAACGCTGATATTTTATCCTAAGATATCGTCGACGTACCAATGACGCTGAAAGTAAATTGAGGTGCACGGCTAAACACCGGTGTAGAATCAGGCCGGAGGCCATGGAAAACTGCACAAGGAATATTAGAGGTCGGGTTGAAACACTCGACGTGAATATGTGACCAGTACCATCCTTGCTTCTCATTTTGTATTCCATGGGGATGCCTACGGCTAACTCCCTATCTATTACCCCTCCTTCTACATTTTATACTTTACCAACCCTTCCAACCAACTTTCTTCAATCTAACCATTTTGCTCTTGTTTTACCGATTTATGGATCCTTCTATTCTATATATTCTATATATTTTACACAATGGCTAACCAGCTCTCTTGGTTAACTTTGCTTGAATTATCCACCTTCATCTGCACTATATACCCTCATCATGACATGACTCGTCTTACCAAGTGTACTTTTCAATCTATAAAATACTATATAGATTTACATCATCAATCATTTGCTCTGTAAATTTAAAATGCTCCAGTATATATACATTTTTTTTTATATATTCCATTTGAATATTTATAAATTTACTTTTTGCTTTTTATATTGTATAAAAAATCTGTAAATTATTTGAAAAGACACGTACGTTTTGAGTAATAATGGCTTTTATTTTTTTTCCAATAAATTTTTATTGTTTCAATAAATACCGAATGAGTTTAAAATTTGTTAATTATTTTAATATTGATCAATATTCAGTCTCGTTTGATGACATTAGCAATACGTTGTATTATTATTCACAATATACCACAACAAGATCAACGTGAGCCTATATTTTGTGCTTGTGGCTTGGACGGCACCACGTACACAGAGGTACCTGCTACGTGCTTTCGTAAAATCCCGACTGGAACAAATTTCGTTGAAACTGGAATAAAAGTAATTAAAGCTATTCGTGTCGTTTTGTAATTAGTTTGTGTGTGCACTTTTCAGCACGCTATATATAGTATAACAAACGACGACGACTCGATGACGACTAATGCAATTTTTGTGACAACTTTTTTTGTTAATTTAATGTCATATCTACAAAAATTTTATTTATATCACTTTATTATCTATATATTAGCATAGATTATATATCAAAACATAAGTATTATTATTTTTTATTTTGATGTATGAGTTGCATGATTTTAATTTTATATGATTATCATGATGATTGATGAGTTAAATTTTTTGTCATGTAATCATAAAGACGATATATATATATATTCACGAGAGGGACATTAAGATGATATATAAAATAAAAAGAATAGAGACAAAAACAAGAAAAAAAAATATTAGATGAGATGAGAGACTGTCTGACGAGCGCATCCCATCGAATCGCAAGAGGATTAACTGGCAAAATATCACTCAGGCAGAAGCACCAACGCGTGGAGCTTGCAAGCTCCAGCATTTGAAAGAGAAAGATGGCTCGTACGTGATCGAAATATTATCGTGCAATAGAAGAACGAAAGTAGAGAAAAAGCATCGTTGAAAAATACCAGGTGAATAAAATTTCTGCGACCGACAGAGAGATGAATATAGTGGAGAAAGGTGAATAAAAAAAAAAAACAAAAAACAAATAAATACAAAAAAAAATAAGAAGAGAGAATGAGAGTATACCGGACGCAACTTGCGCTCACGATGGCACTAGTATTTTCATTAAGGCTCGAGGTCGACGAGCTTCCTCGCCTTTTTTATTTGTTCGTTTCTTTCTTTAATTTTTTTTTGTTAATTTTTTTCAATTTTTATTTAATTTTTTTTTTTTTCATTTTATTTCTCCATCTACCCTCGTTTTGCGATTTTCAAGTGAAATCTCATTTCCTCAAGCGTCCAACGCAGTTTTATCCTTGCTGTTATTATACTCACACTCACACTCATGACTATGTACGATGCAAAGTGTACATTATGGTAATATTTTACATTAATAATTAGAAGAGTGTTTCAACTTTGTAGATGTTAAAATATAAAAAAAATACATCCAATGTAAATAATTAAATTTAACACAAATATTTTTAAAGTAGGAAAATATTATCAGCTATGAAAAATATTTGCTCAAATGTATATAAACGTGATTATAATTTTAATTAAAAGAATTTTTAAATTATTGTTGCAGGTGATGCAAATTCCGATGGGACAAGCTGATGATTTCCTCCATCAACTACAGTTCAAGTGAGTTTTATTTCAATTTAAAAATGACTATATTCTTTTGTATCGTTGAAAGTATTTTATGTCAAATTTTCGATTCATTCGAACTATGCATTTAGTTTATCTGGAGCGCCGTTAATCGAGCTCGATAACCATAATATTTTGACGAGATTAAAGCTTGAGAGTCGACATTAATTTCCACCTGAAATAAGTGCATATACATATCGTAACGACTATAATACCGTTCATACGCGCGTGTTCCTTTTCTCAATTTAACGACCCATTGTTTTTTACAATATAAAATTGATATCGATTTCTTTTACGAGTGTACGAGTATTTTTTTTGGAATAAATATTAGCTTGCAACGACTCAGTTGATATTTGAGATCTTATCGTTACTTTTGTTGGTTAGTTGATATTTAAATCGAGTAAAAAAAATCATCATTCATCATAGGTTGTGATAACTAAATAGATAACAAAGATTATTTTCATTGATACTAATTTTATTGATGCGTAATGAATTTTGAATATTGACTGATAGTCTATGCTTAAATGATTAATGGTTATTGTGATTCAATGAGATGATCAGTAATCATAATCAATAATCAGTTGATTACAAAGCACTGATGGTTGATATGATTATACAAACTACTATTCGTGGGAAATTGTGGGCACTGAAACATCAGTGTGTATATACCGAGGTGAGAATGACTATTATTCATGTAAGGGAGTCGACTCGATTTACAATAAAGTCTCCATCCTAGCAGGTGGCATTAGATCCTGTTTATTATGGTATAGAAATTTGATTTTCCAGACCACATAAACCACCAAGGATTCGTGATAAATTCTTATAAATCAAAACAGACACGCAATTCCATATTTCATATTTTTATTTATTCATTTATCTATGTTTTTTTTATTTTTATATATTTTTTTTTCTGGTGTTTATTTTAATATTATTTGTTTTTTATTTATTTTTTTTATTACTGTACACAAATACAAATTTATAAGAATTTATTTAATTTATTTTGTACAAGTAAATTAATTGTTTTGTTTAAAATACTTACGAGAATTTTGTATGTGTATAGGTGACAATGAAGTTTTATGTGAGATAAATTGTGTAGAAGGAACTTTAGCTCGTAAAGCAGCTAAGCATGAATTAGCCACATCATAGATTAAATAAGTCCCATAATATTTATCATTATTATTTATTTTTAATTTATTTTTTTTAATTCCACTTTCCATTTTATTAAATTAATTGCTTTTTTTTCGATATCAATTTATACATAATACCTAACGATAAAACCATCAACACCATTTATTACATTTTTTGATTTTTTTTTAATTTTCTAATCCTTTTTATCTCACCATCACTTTATCTATTTGCTGTACGCAATATTTGTCATCGATACTGCCCATAGTTTACAAAGAGAATATACAACGTTTATGTGAGAAAAAAACCACATACATACATACATGAAAATAATAAAAAAAATAAAGTATTTTTGTATATCGACACTCGGGGCTTTGTGTATATAAAACAGCAAAGCAAATTTCTCGAGCACTCTCATATATCACTAGAAACTAGGACGCACCTATTCGATCGATTTACGCGCACGCAATGACCGTCAGTCGTGTCACCGTTTGTATTTCACAGTCAAAGTATTTTCTCCTGTCTGCTCGTATATATTCACATGAAGCTCTTACTCACGTATACACGTCGTTCAATCTGTTCAAGAGGAATTTTATCGTATTGCACATTCGGTATATCCAATGCATTGTATAGTTTATTTGAAACATACACAAAAGTCTTCTTGATTGATTGATAATTTTGTGTTAGTAACAACGGTATTATTATTTTTTTTTCTATCATTTTTTTTCAAGATAACTATCAATCAATGTTTTATAATTAATGCCTTTTTTTTTATTTCAAATTAATACAATAAATGTAATTGAATTTTTTTTTTTTTTTTTCAATAACGATGTAAGTTCTTTTCATGATGTGAACTGACTGCACGCAGTTTTAACAAGCATACTAAAAGCAAGGCATATAATATTATATTTTTATTTGTACATGTTTGTTTGCGTTTGTGTTAGAGACGATACAATATTGTGTATACACATTGCCCAATCGTTGAATATCGCTGTAGGCAGTGTCGGGTTTAAACGGAAACGGTGTGGTCCCGTCGAGCGGAAACCACGACCAGAAATGTCACGAGTCAACGGTCACCTCTGATTGCAAACTGCTATACTTGGACTGATAAAATCCTATTTCATTTGTATACATATATCCCGGCATCTCGAGATTAAACAACAAACTATACCTCTCACTCTACAAATTATTCCGATTTTTTAAATTATTCAATTGTTATTTACACTTCATAAAATTCAATAACAATTAATTATATATTTTGGTGTTTATTTAATACTAGCTATTTTTTTAAAATATCATTATTCAAATTGAAATATGTAAATTATATTTTGAATTATTATTAGTTGAGTGGCTATTAAAATTGATATTTTGTGCATAATTAAATCAATGATTTTTGAGATTCCATTTATATATACTTTTGAATGTAAATAAATATTTTTATTGATATTCATTATACATTTGTGAATTATTAATCACATAACAAATGATAATTATTTTATTGTTGTATTATTTGTTGAAATGTATTTGCTAATACATATTTGAGTACACCTGAATACCATGATAAATTTATTTTCATAAAAATGAATAATGTTGTCCATTAAAAATTAAAGAAAAAATAATATATAAATAATTTGAAAAAGTAATTACTTTCAATTAAAATATTGTATGTACCTATATATATAAATATATATATAAAGCAGTTTGTGATAATTTAATGTGTTTAAAATAACAATGTTCGTGTCGGTGTGTGTATGTTATCGTGAATAAAATGACGAGAGAAACAGTATACAATACACTCAGCTGAGTGTAGACGGTACAAGTGTAGATAAAAACATTGAGTTGACAATAGAGGCAACTAGAGGAAACATAGAAATGCGTATCAAATGCTCACTGGTCAACAACAATATATACTCAACAGTTTGTTGCACAATACAATATGTTAAGCAATAGACACTTGAAAAGCATCAAGGACTCATCGTCAACAATAAAAAAATTTTAATTATCATTATTTTCTAAATAGTGTAATTGTTGTTTTATATATATTCACACAATTTGATTTATCTAATTTTTATATTTACATACTGTCATGATATAAATCAAATTAAATAGTTGATCGCATAAGTACAAGTAATAATAGAAAATAAAGAATATATAGATAAGTCCGGTTAAGTTGTGTTTGGCCTAGTGAGCACTATAGTTGGCAATCAGTCTGTATCGTGGCTATGTATATACTCATAACTAGAGTACCTACCTAGGCTACCTAACTACCTACCTACGCGTACCTATCCGCTGTTAAGACTCAACAGGTTAGTTAAGCTCAGGCAAGTGTAGGCATAATATGGAATGGAAAGAGTTGTAAAAGAAGGCTAAAGTTAAATAGGAGAGAGTACAATAGAATCACAGTTTATACTTTTGCCAACGACGATTTTGTGCTTAAATAGAGATTTTGAATTTAACGCAAAACCATTTAATACGATTCAGGCATTTTTTTTCAAAATTTTGCTTTCAGATGATAGCAGAATAGATGAATTTGTTGATAGATATATAGTATGGTATAGTATTATAGTGGATGAGAGTTGTGTAATCTGTATATATGGCGCCAGCTGAAGATCTTCTTTGGCAAGAAATGAGAATGAAAAGTGGGCGTTTAGATAGTGGTACGAGGTAAGCAGAAGGAGGTTTTGTTCTAAAAAGTGTCAGTTACAAATCGTAGTCGGCTGGCGAGAACGCAGCTTCTAGCTATGTATATATGAAAGTTTAGAGAAACTGACTGAGTATACTGCCTACATTTATATGTGTTTTTGTGTGTAAGAAAGCTTTAGTATTGACGAAAGATGGTAGAAAATATATAATAAGATAGACAAAGAAAAATAGTGATGTAGAAAGTTTGGGCGTTATAAGGGTATATATATAACCAACAGGGCGAAAGAGTGTGTGCTGATGGAAGAAAAGAGTTCGTATTAAGGGTAATGGGCATTATCTCCATCGATCCTCGGCTTACTCTTCTCTCAACTACTACGATCTTCCATCTCAACCAAGCAACCAACCAACGAACGTCGACGATCGTCTCCTTGTACTACTGATCGCTCTAGTAAATTTTAGCAAAAAAAACGCATGGGAATTGGTACGATTTAGAATTGCAAGAGGCAACGATCAACTATCTATATATACATCAATATAATCATACCGATATCCACACTGGTGCGCTTTATCTAATGCGGATTATATATATACTACAAAACTATTTTCATTTTATTTCTTCATTTATTATTTATTATCATTTTTTTTTCTGATACATTTGTAGTAGATCGAGTCTGGAAATTTATACATATATACCTTCTCATTATTTGCTTAAAAACTTAAATGAAATTTTTGAAAAATTCATTATTCTTTTAAATTAGATCTCACGGTATTGAGATAATATATTCTGAATATCGCTAAAGATAGTCTATAATAAATGTATAACATAGTTTTGATGTAAATAGATGAAGATTGTTGAATAAGAAAATGAAATAAAGTGAGACAGTACGGTGAAACGAATGAAAACGATTGAAATTGACTACAAAAAGGTGAAATATACAAGTGAGAGAAGAAGGGCAAAAAGCCGCATTGATAGAGAAGAAAACCGCGAAGTGAACGAAGTAAGATAAGTGAGTGAGTAGTGACTGAGTGCATTTCACAGTGGGAGCCATCTTTTACTGAAAACGATGCATCCCCCTGCTGTTACTGCGGAAGCTAAAAGATAGTCCGATAGGTAATGCGATGCGCCAGCGGCATTTCTTATCCAACCACAACCACAAACAGTATGCCACCACTATTTCGATAAGTGGATCTCAATCGAGATTATCTTATGGACCAAAAGTAACATTATATTTCGGCAGTCTTTGCCAATTTTAAATATTCACACATATCACGTATTCCGGATAAAATTTCATTTTTTTTTTTACCCTAAATAACTCGTGATAAATTTCGAAACCATCAATTTTACGAAATACAAGCTATATTGTTAAATGATGAAAAAAAATAGAATAGTTCCATCAGATGTGCTTGATAAAATGAAATAATAATACAAAAAATAAAGAAAAAATGTATTATAATTTAAAATATGAAAAGCATATCACTTATATATTTTTCAATCATCTTTTATGTTCTCATATTATAATATCATGGTGATGAAGAGGTGCAACATGATCTTCTTGAATGACATGAAAATATTAGCATATTGATCGGACCAGCGAGTCGGTGCGGATATATATAGTTCTCTTAAATTTACGAACGTAAAATCTACTTAATGTAGGCAAGCACTTTGTTGTTTTCAGCAAACACGATATCCAAGTCTGCATCAAGTCTCATACTATGCAATGTTTCATTATATCTCTCTTTCTCACTTTTCATATATATCTATACTTTTTTTATTTTTTATAGTCACACCCCATCACCAACAGCATCAGCATCCCCATTGCAAACTCCTATTCCACGTCATCTTCTCTCGTTCCGTGTTGTCCCTATTCCCCTTGTCATCGGTAACATTTCATCACGTTTCTATACTCTCTCTCATCGTATCCGCTCGTATCAATTTGACATCCAAGTCAGTGGCAGGATAGACCTTCGTTTCCTATCACCAAAATAGAACGAACATGTCAGCCGTAACTTTGTCGACATGACCATATATCTATCAGCAGCGAATACTATTCCGATTAAATTTTTCACTTTATATATTTGTCCGATTTTTTTATATTAGTATGACTATATCGATCATTTTTTTTTGTTATTCATCATTCAAATTTCATTTTATTATTTCAATATAACTCAATAAACAACTTTTAAATATAAATTATTAAAAAATTTTGCCACTTATAAAGTTTTATAAAACTAATAATTACATTAAAAATGAATTATTTTTTAATTATTTCAGAAAACTGTTTATAATTTAGTTATAAAGGGTATATTCACTATTATTTATTTATTTTTTTTTGTTAAAAAAAAAAATTCTATAGATAAAATTCATGCAAAAATACACATATGCATATTTAAAATTGAACCAAAAGTTTTAACGAATTGAATTGTAAAGAGGTCGCGTGCAACTGACTAATATCTTTGGATATATAATATACACAAAAGTAAATTGACTGACAAAACTGTAATTGTACAAAAGGCTTGAGCTTGTTACAGCTATACTTGGTGTATATACTTATATGTTTATGAAACCAACACGTGTGTCACTAATGAATGAGCCAAGTATGTAAACGCATGCGTAATAAAAAATAAAAAAATATATTTAAAAGGTAAATTGAATAACTGAAATGCAGAATGGGACATCACGCTGAGCAGTTGGCTGTATGAATATACTGTGAATTCACCATTAGCCGATTGAAACATAAGAATGTACTTAAACTTGTTGTAACTTTGATGTAAAACATTCTTCGGCTTCTAGAGTATAATATACATGTGGTAATATGAACAAAAAAGAAAAATAAACAACAAAAAATATATATGCGTACATACGTACGATGTATGTGTGTATAATAAAATGTTGAAAGAAAAAAAAAGTGAAAAATTTAGATGTAAAGAGGAATAGTGCTTTGGAGTTTGCAACTTTTTTCTACTTGAAGATGTGTCGGTGTGTGTGTAGTGTATGGCACGAGTTCACTCAAAGTATGATGGAAAAAGGCTAGCAGAAGTTGGCTTGGTCGTTTCGCCTTTAAAAGTCTGTCTCGACTGTGACTTGGAACCGCAGGGACACCCTGTGTGACTACCCACTATATATACTTTTTTTTTATATATCTCATTGCACGCCCTTTCCTGTCTTGCCGCGCCAAACTTCAGATTTATACCTTAGAGAAAAGGGGCCAGAAATTTTACTCTTTTTTAGGGCATCTAGCCAAATCGCAAAGGCCGTATGCAATTCTCAGTCAGAGACTTACTCGTTGGCTTGAAAAATTTCACGGTAAGACTGAGGAAGGAAGTCGTTGGCGTTGACCTGGCCTTACGAAATTGCTGCCCTCCAAGATTCCGATCATTTGCTCCTGACCTAACTCTTTTTTATTTATTTATATATTGTTTTTTACTCTTTTTATTTATTTTATTAGTTTTTTTTCCTTTTTTCAAGTACTGTATCGTATATTTTCATAGTTGAAAAATTAACAAATAAAAAAAAAGTTTTTTTCTGCAGATTAAATAAGCCTTGTTAATTTAAAATAATACTTTTACATTTATTTTATTGATGTTGTCAATTGTAGGTTATCACATTTGACCATCATATATAAATTTCAAAATTAAATTTGTCATATATATAGAGAGAAAAAAGTATTTGAAAGAAAAATAGTATAAGAATTTCATTCGTTCGTCGAAGCCAACAACGACGTCCCTAAAGTACGCTCTTCGTCCCGATCAAATTTAACTTGGCGCAGCGAATTTCCAAGTGCTGTTTTACGAGTTTTCGTTGCCACAGGGAATGGAAGGGATCAGTCGTGTATATCCCGGTCGAGAACTTGTCCCCGGGAGCACTACTGTCGTACTATTCCACTTTACTTGGCTAATCAATTTTTCAACATATTTTATTCAATTTAAATTATATCAACTAGATATATATATATATATATATCTACAAATGTATATACTTATAATATTATATATTTTGTCAACTTGTATAAATATTATGTTTATTTTAAAATAAGGTTAACTTGTATAACATGCAACAAAGAATTATCCAAGAAATTAAGTTGAAGATGAAAGTGAACAAATAAAAAAATAATTGAAATAAGAAGACGAAAGTAGATGGAAAAGCTTAGGGCGTTTTTAATTAGCCTCGTGGCAAAATGAAGGTCCGTCCTTCTATCCTCGGATGCATACTGTGTAATTTAACGAACAGGATATTATTACATGAAAGGGCTCAGTTTTAGTCGTTTTCTTCACTTCTCTTTATCGAATTTCCTATACTTTTTTTGTCTATCCTATATATGTATTTGTATATTTGTTTTATAACTTTCATCTTATACTCGATACGATTATTTATCAAAGTTTTTTTTTCTCATTTTCGGTTAAAGATATATCTGTTGAAACATCCCCAGTCAAGTCGACGAAATAATATATAATTATCAATATATCATTGCACTATATTTATACATATATTTTATTTACTTACTTTTTTTTATTTTCAACAACCATTGACCTAAAAATATCTGACTCCATAGAGTAAGAAATTTTATGTTTTATTATATTATACCGCTGGTATTATTATTATACTTTATAACCAAGTTTATAAGGTTACTTTTCAATTGATAGGATAATAGAAAAACCCTCAATCAACCACTCTTTGTGCAGGGAAAAAAAATTGCCAGAAAAAACGTTGAAGAATTATTTTTTACACGCACGAAGTGCAAATAAATATGTTGGTGAGTATAAATATCTTTATCCAGGTACATGAAAAATGGGATAAAGTGGTCAAGAGTCAGAGTGGTATATGGAAGTTGTAGAAAATGGCAAGATAAGAAAAAAATAAATGTATATATTCTCGACGAGATATATACATACATAAATGAATATATATGAGTAGACTGATTGAGATTTGAAGAGCGTAAATTGTAGTTAGACAGTTAATACATATGAGAAAGCTAAAATGGACAATCAGATTTAAAGTGAGATATAATAAAAAAATAGAATAAAGTGTGTTGGCGGACGAGAGACTATTGGTTTTAGTAACAATTCTCATATGGTACAAGTTGCATGTATGTAGTTTAACGTTCAACGGTGCGAATGGTGTTAGCGCGGCCTGGCGCGCCAACTAAAATTGAATCTGTAGTCGAAACTTTGGTAACCTCGTCAGGAAAGGAAAACTGAAGCCAAAGCCATCCATCGCCTACTCGCTTGGTTTCTCATCCACGATTCTCATTTCTCGTTTTTGAGTTTGGATAAAAGAAGAGGGTCGTGGTAGTGGTGAGGGTGATGGTTGAGCAAAACTTTCTAAATGTCATTTACTATATGTATGTTTTATCATGTACACATTGTGCAATATGTAAATTCATAGCAAAACATACGTCAAATAGAATACGTAAATTTTTTTTTTCTTTAATGCCTGTATAACATTGTAGAAATTATTTATAGATGATTAGGTATTTTATTTTTTTATTTTCCATGGATTTGGGTTAATTTCTTTGGGTAATTCTCTAGTCACGACTCTTTCATTAATTCAAACTGGTGACTTATCCAATTACTTTTATTTAGACGTTTAGATTTTTTGTAATAACGTCGATGATTTTACATTTTTCTTTCTTTTTTTTTATTCTTTACTGATTATTTCGTTATTTTTACAAGCTAAATTTGTGTAGTCAAGTTTAATAATATGATAAATAAATATAATGATTGAAAATAATTGGAATCTGGAAGAAATTTTTATTGCAAGTTTGAATTAAAAAAAAAATAAATTCAGTAAAGTAAATAAAAAAATAATATAAATCTTCTGACTTGGATAAAAGAAATGCAAGAAATGTAATAAAAACCATAAAAAATAAAAATAAAAATAAAACACGATGAATTTTCTTCAATAGTTAACCACTGAATTTCAGTTTGAAACGAGTAAATATCAAGTAACTTTCAGCCTGACTTGCTCGTTTAACATTTAAAAAAAAGTTTTAATAAACGAGGCATATCTAAAACGATATCAACTCTTAACGTTTCGAAATAAATTTTTCAAACTATATTTACAACGATTGGATACTCAATATGATACTTTGTTTTATTTATTGTATTAAATACACTCGTAGTATTTTTAATAATGTACTTTAAATAATTCACAATAATATCTTTGCTCAAATGATAAAAAAAAAAAAAAAAAGACTTGTATATATAAAAATATAAAAAAATTATAAACCTGATTTGTTGGCCCCCATTGTTCCATGATTGAGATTAGTCGATGTTTGCAATTTAGTAGATTCAATTTTTTGTGATACACTGTGTGATGGTATCGTTCCTGGATTGGTAATTGTTGTAATTGTTGTTGGCATCATGAGTGTTGTAAGCATCGTCGGGCGATTATTCGCCGCGGCGAGCCAAAAAAAATATTCTCAATTATAACCAAATGTTTCTTGTTAACTTATTATTAATAATGATATACTATTCACTTTTTATCGACTTCCGTACACGTGTGCACGAAGTCAAGCTGATTATCAACAGGAAAGCTTTTCATTTGTTGAACAAGCAAATAGATATTGTGGTTAATAAAAACTTTAAAACTTTACAAACACTCACTCAAGATTTTTTCTTTGGTATGAATTACAGGTACTAATTTTTCTTTTTTATTTCGTAAGAGTAAATGTGTACATAAATTTTTTTTTTTTTTTTCGCCTCTTTTCTCAATGTATGTATGTGTTGGTATGTTTGTGTATTTGTGAATCAGTGCCGCGGTCGAGTACTTTAAACAAAGGTTTGCGTGCTTAAATTTTCACTCGTTTACTATTAATCTATATAACTCTTTTTATCAAAAACTAATTGCACACAGGTCGTTTGCACACTCTCGATAAATTTTTTATAATTATAATTTAGATTTATCATAATACAATGAGATAATAAAAAGAAAAAAATAAATTAAAAATTAAATTTAAAAAATAATTTTTTTTTTAAATATAACATTGGCAATGAAAAATTTTTTTATTGACTGCTGTTGTTATAAAATTTATGAAAAAATAAAATAATAAAACAATGTTGGAAGCGCGCTATCAATGACACGACGTTCACAAGTTTTTCAATTTTTTTTTCCAATTCACAAACTTGATGTATAATATTTACATGAAAAATGACGTAGTAAAAAAAAAAAAAAAATTTAAGAAGAAATTTTTATAATTGATATTTAAAAAGTCGGCGTGTCACGTTATAGGTGTTTCTCTACGCTACGTTGCGTCACGTCACGTCCGGCTGAGCGTAGAGTCGAAACTCGTCTGGTGACTTGCGGGGTAAGCGCAAAAGGACGCCTCTACCAATACTACCCCTTTTGCCGCACCATACCGAACTTCATCCCTGGACGCCCGACGTCGCGACGCCTAGAGGCGCCGGTGTTTCCGAAATTTTGCGGAATTACACGAACTAAGACGTAAAGGACGCTTACAATTCTCTCTTTCTCTTTCTCGAGGGGGTTGTTCAGGGTTGTTTCTCGATAGCACACCGTTTTCCGGATCACTTTATACATATATATATATACATCCCCACCTATATACACACCCTCTGTACTTATACTTAAACTTATTCTCTCTACTTTTATCTTTTATCATCGTCAATTTTACTCGACCCTTGCAATTATCCCCTTTTGCATGTTCTTTTATTACTGTCTGCGCATATACATTAATTTTTTTTTTTTTTTTCGTTCCAATTTTTCTTCACTTTTACAAATACATTTTGGATCGTTTCTTTTTTTTTTTTTGTTTATAAAAAGAAAATTTAAAACAGAACAGGTGAATCGGGTGAAAAAAAAATAAAATGAATTTTTTTCTAAAGCTGTTACGTATCTATGTGTAAACGGCTTCATCCTGCCTCGTCGATTATCGAAAACAATATTTTGCCTTTTGCCTCGATTTCCCAAAGGAATCACCCCCTGCGTCCATGGGGCACTACGGGAACAACTAACGGGGCAACGAGACGCTTGAGGTATTCATCGGTTGGGATAACGGCAACGAGTTAACGAGAGAATTAATCCCGATGGATTACTCAGAGATCAACTCGTTTATATATATAATATATAAAAGGTTTTTTTTTTTTTCATTGATTTTTTTCAACATTGATATTATGAGTAAAAAAAAAATCATATAGAACTTAGTCAGTGCAATTGACATGATACGTGAATAAAATTTTAATTTTTGAATCCTAAAAATTAATATGAAATTGAGAAAAAAATTATAAAATATATATTTATAAATTTTATTATTTTTATTATAAATTATAATGATTTATTTTTAATTATTATAATATTTTTTTTAAACTTAACGATGAAAAATTAGCACGGCATTAAATATTTCAGTAGTACAAGTCAAGTATTCTCAGACATAATTTTTTTTTTTTTTTAAAACTACGTGTATAATTAAAAAAAAATAAATAAATGAATTTACATTACATGAGTCTTTTTTTGTTCTATAAATATATATTTAATAATTTTTTTTTCGTGAAAAGATCAACGTAATTGATATTTTATTTAAACCGTATATATTTGTTTAAGGGTTATAATAATTTTTTTCTTTATTTTTTTTTGTAAGTGTGATAATAAATTTGGCAAATATTAAAAAAATATATATAATGATATTTTTTTATTATGATAGAAAAAACCTTTTATACTGAAAATAGTATAAAATTTATTTGCATCTTAGCTTTATCAATTTTATAAAACCATTCCATTTGGTGGCGCCGCTTTCAGGCTAAGCAATGCACTAGGGTGATTGCGATGCTACCCTTTAGCGAGATGGAGACACCAAGCTGACTCAACTTTTGCTAAAGCTTTTCTCGGTGGTAACATTGACGCTCGTAAAAGCAAGAATTCATTGATATAATATATATCCTATTTTTTATAAATTTAAAAAAAAAATATATTTACCTGAATATAATCGAATGTGAATACACATTTTGTATTATGTTAAGAGTTTAGAAAAAAAATGATAAAATGAAAATAATAATAAATATAGTGGGCATGCTATCGTAGAATAATAAGAAGTACAGCCACGTGGGAAATTTCAAGAGTGCTGCCGTGTTAACATTTTCACAATTGCTTCGATTACATAGCATTGCACGCAAATAAATATGCACACTGAACAAAACAAAAAAAAATATAACAGTATTAAAAACATAAAAAACAACACGGTGAATATTGTTTTTGGTCATGATTATTGCGTATGTTTGTGCATATTTTTTTTTCCACGAAAAATGCATTCTATTTTTTCCAATAAAAAATAGAACAATTTGAAATCAAATCTCAAGGTACATATTGGAACATAAATATATTTCTTTGAATGCCAAAATAAAGTATCTACTCTTCGGACATTAATAGTACCACTATTGATGTATAGAACGAATTCTGTTTTGTTAAATCTTGAAATACAAAAATCCGATCACTTTACCTGCTTTTTAAAAAACATGTTTTAGTAGCTTACAAGTGAGCTTTGGCCCACGTTCAAACTCATAAATATTTCTTTTTGTAAGCTCATGAAGGAAGCAAAAAAGACATAAAGAACAACATACAGTATAGCTTGACGAAATAAGGTGACTGTTTTTCTTTTATTTATATTTTTTTTCTGGCATAAAGTACAGTCAACATCAGCATACATATCCAATCTCGAAAATATTTTATCAATATACCAAAGCTATAAAGCCATCATCCAAGCTTTACTCTACCACTGCCAACATGCGGGAGATATCGTAATGATAAAATAATAAAAATGGCTTATAAATATCTTATAAAAATCTCTATGGTCGTCAGTTTCATAATGTGTTGACTGTTGAGTTTATACTATCTCCTTAAATTTTGTCCGAATCAAGTGTTCAGGTATTTTTTTTATTTTGCTTTTATAATATTTTAATTTATTTTTTATATTCTCAATTTATTTTTCCAATTATAAAAAATTTAATAATGATGATGAGTTTGTCTGCAATAAACTTGAACTAGTTGTGTCTACGATCGTCTATTGTTAAATCTATGAAGCTTTTCAGGAGAGTCTCGTAAACCTCATTTTCTCCTTTACGACAAAATCTTGCGCTTAGACGATCGAGCACAATCGGCCATATGCTACGTCGCACACATTCGTTTTCTCGCTAGATTCCAACATTATGAAATACCAAGATTTTCCACAACGAAGAGTTCAGTAATCTTCGTATACTCGTAAGACTCTCTATTGACTACAAAATCGCATATTTTTTTTTATTACTACTATTCTTTATTTTCCAAAATATGAATATATATTTTTTTAATTTTATTCACATATTTTATACTGTATTTTCAGTTAGAATTGAAAAAAATAAAAATAAATAAAAGTTGTATGAAAAAAAATAATGACATAAACAGAACGAATAGAGTACAAAAAAAGAAGACCAGCTAATATTTTATTCTCTTTTATATTCATAAAAATGTGGATATTACTGTGTAGATGAAAAAATGTATACATATTTTTTTAATTTTTTTTTATTTGAAAAATTACAAACTGTTTTTTGTACCGTCCAAGTCATACGAGATGGATTATCAAGAGCCAGAGGGCATTTAAAACGTTGAGCGACATAGAACTGGCAAGAGGAAACTTTGTGTCAGCGAATGAAAGAACAGAAAATGACGCCGATGGCAATATTCTCGACATTGCTATGTTACATGTAATTGTAGCTAATTAAGAGGTTCAACTCACTCGTTTTTATTTTATTTTTATCTCTTTTTTTGCATACAGCATGACATAATTTTATATAGTCATATTTTCCATTAAGAAAATATATTCTACTTTCATTTGCTTATGATGTACATTAAGATTGATAATTCATTTTTCAAGTAAATTGTTTAATTTTTTTTTTAATTCATTTAAGTAATTTGTTTAGAACTTACAGAAAAGAAAAATATCAAGATCAAAGCTGTATTTTTTTTTCTTCTGTTTTACTTGATTCTTGAAAAGCTCAAGTCAATTTACAATTTCAAAATTTTTTTTTTTTTTAATATATTAATATATTTTTATTTCAATTCGGCTCAATTTAATAATAATTTCTTTCATTTATTGTTGCAGATAATCTGAAGTTCAATGGGACACACTGATGACGTCAATGATTAATTGATTAACTGCAGTAAGGGTGAGTTTAACTTTTTTTTTTCATCAATTCTATTTTGATTTTTAGATGACCAAACTCTTTCGTTCGTTTTTTCCGTCAAATTTTCGGGATAAAATATGTATTTCCTTGTATCTATAGACCGATGTCGATTGAAGCTTGATAAGCATAATATTTTGAGCTCAATTTTCGACGTCAAACCGAGATTAAAGGTTAAACTTTGACATTAATACTTCCACCTGGCCGAAGTTTTTATTTATTTTTTTCCTACTGTTATCACGCAACATTTAATAAATGATATATCTATAATTGTAAATATAAATGATTGATGACTTACAAAAATCCGAAAAACAAAAGAAAATAAAAAAATAACATGTAAACTACGAGATTATATTTTTCCCTATTTCCAATGTTCATATATTTATACGTGTATTTCAAAAAATAGAGAGAAAAAAAAAAAGAAAAACATGATAATGATAATATATTAAATATTACATGTAGGGTAATCAAGAATAATATGTTGAGAATGTACACATAACCATGGGGGAGTATATATACACATTTGACCCCAGTTCGTTTTTGATGCTTGACCATATTCACAGGGGGGGTGAGACTATATCAACCAATTTTCAACTTCCGACTAGCATGACTATATATGGCCAAAGCACGCACATGCACCTCTACACATGAGGTTATAGTGAAGGGTAGTCAAATAGAAAATGAAAGGTGATAGTGAGAGAAGGAGAGGGTGAAAGGGGACAAGAGAAAATTGGTAGCAGAGACAAGGGGGGTCAATAATTCACGAATTACTATCGGTTATTATGCCAGTGTGGTTAGTCGTGTGTTCGTAGTTCGTGTAGTCAACTGTACGGTTTTCACGTTTGCTTTACCATCAGGTTACGTTAACTGGGCTCGTTGGTAACGAGCCAACTATATAGCCAAGTCTCACTTCATCCCGCTGATTTTTTAACCACGATCGATGGATTTTCTCGTCCTTTCGATATCCTCCCACAATGCTTGCATGATTATTTTATTTCACTCACTCACTTGTTAATATTATTCTCTCTGTTAGTACGCGCATTTATCCTACTGTCTTTTATATTCATCTTTTTGTGTATTATTCATAGCCAATGGTAATGCATCCATCATATTGTTAATTTTCACAAATTTAAATATACATATAATTAAACAACATATTATTTAGTTATCAGAAAATATTTTCGTATATTTATGTATATGTATTTTTTGTTTTCTCTTTTATGATTAAAATATATAGACATGCATACATGTATGACAAGCCGTTGACTGACATCACTACCCTAGAGCGTTAATAAATAATAAAAACATAAAATTTTAAATCTCATGGTAAAACCGAAATAAAGCTTGTCATGTAGTCGAGATTTTTTTACATTTTTATCTAACTTTTTTAATTAATTTTTCTTTTGCTATGTAGTTTTCAAAGTTTATTGCAAAAATATCATTTTGAACTTTTAAATTCATTTTTTTTTTACTTTAATTAATTAGATATTATGATGAAATTTTATTTGTCGAATATATGAAAAAAATTATTTCCATAGATATAATTAATTTTTTTTGTTTGAACAATAACATTTATAATTTACACGGATAAGATTGATAGATGATAATTATAAAATTTAATATTCATATACTTATAATTTTAAGATTTAACTTAGGCTTGAATTATGAGATTATTATTAAATCATTTGATTATCATAAGTAAGACGAGAAAAAAATGAAAAGTCTTTTTTCTCAGAGCTTGAACTCATTATGATTTCATTGTGGAACAAAAAGAAAAATCAAGAAAAAAACGGAAAAAAGATAAAAAAGAATAAATAAAATAAAACTGAACTAAAAAAAAAAAAGACAATGCTCAAGGCTGAACATTTTTCCTTATCAAAAGACACCTTATTATATGAGAGAGCAAGTAGGGCAGCTGTCTTGAAATTGAATTTATAAGATAAACAGCGACGACGTTATATACGTCGGGTTATTACCTATTTTCCGGGTGCGCGGAAGTCTAAAATACTAGCCATCTATATCTATATAAAAAAAAAAAGAGTAAAAATAAAAAAAACTATAGAAGAAAAAATTGAAGCGGAATGGTGCGTAGTGAATTTTTTTTCTGTTGTGGCGAATGAGCTTCATGTTCCGCAGTATAAAGCGTCCAGGGAACTCGTCCTTTCGTAAAATACCAACGAGTCCTTTACATTATAAATGTTATTAATCGCTCGAGGCCCATTTGCTTTGGTGATCCTCTACTATTTAACCGCCAAAGTTTGTTTTTTTTTTTTCCATGAATCCCAAGACTACCTTCATTTCACTGTGTATATCTAGACTTTGATCATCCCAAAGTTTTTTTTTATGTTCGTTTCAATTTTTAATGTTAAAAAATGAAAAATAAATAACTTTGTTTATTTATATTAGTTTATTTTTCTTCTGAAAGAACTATTTTTTAATAAATTATTTCTCTTATATTTATCTATTATTAAATATACTCTAAGATTTTGTTTGATAAGATCATTTTGCGTATAATGAAAGAAGAAAGAAATTTAAATCAGTGATGGACAGCAAGAGCTTATATATTTAAAATATGTATACTTTAGTTATCTTCTCTGTGCTTTTACTCTTTGTTTTTAATTTCTTTTCTTTTTCATCGGGCTTTTGCTACTGAAGTGCTCTAAATTTCTCCGTATTATTTTTCGTAAATTTTTGGTATTTGTTTGTATCTGTCGGGTGTGTACAAGAAAAATATAAAGGAAAGCACGATGAAGAAAGGGAGGGTTTGATGCGAGACAAAGAATAGAGAGTGAGTAAAGCTAGACCGGGTGATTCTTAGCTAGCGTTACGCAATTTACTGCTATTCTGAATCCAAATAGGGAAAAAAAAGACATAAATAAACAAGAAAAACAAAAAAAAAAAAAATATGCAAAAGCTAAATAAGAGAATGAAAGTTGGTGAGCTTGGGTGGGTGCCTTATTAGGAGATGATGACGGTTCAACGCAGTAGGTGCACCACCCATCTCCATTAATTCCATGTTGAGTTTTCTGAAGAAACAACGAGTTGCCTTTGGGTTAAGAGAATGAAAACATTTTATATATATATAGTATGTACATGTTCATGAAAAGGTGGAGAGTCATTTCAAGCTTCCAAACCAAGAAACAAGGCAACCAGTGAACGGGCAGTTTGTCAAGCTGCTGTGTTGCTCTATGGACCTAATTAAACTTCTACACCACTCTTCTTTCTACTTGTGCATTGCACATTTATTTTTTGTCTTATGTTCATCTTTCTAAATGCCTTTTTCTTTTTTTTTGCCCTTCTCTGTTCATTTTCTCTTTGTGACTATCAATCTTTTGTTTTTTACCGACCGTGAAATTGTCGTTGACAATTATCTGTGCTAAAGAATTCTTATCATCAGTGAGAGAGAAAAATAAAATAATTATAGCAATGTAGACTAGTTTATGATATTATTTTTTATTATTATTATTTTGTTTGAGTGATTTCAAAATAATTCATTTAGAAAATTCAGCTTAATAAAACAGAGATTAAAATTCATCGTTATATTAATTTTTTAATATTTTAAAAACATCAAAAAATTGTTTTCTATTATTGTTATTACTTTGGGACATTGTTGATACCAATTATGATAATTATAAAAATAATATCAATGTTAATGTACATTGCATTGTTTTATATTGCCCACAGTTAGATTTTATCGTAGTAATATGGTGTATTATACGTATCAACATTTTATATTAATAGCTATATATACAAAATGTAAAATGTATAAAACAGTAAAATTCACATTGGTGAAGTAGCGAGTTGCTAGGTGAATTAGCGAACAACCATGATGGGCATAGTAGTCTCTCTACACTTGGACTAGCTCACTTGCAATTTCATCTTTCTCTCTCTCTATATTTGCCTCTCGCCTACTCTATTTTCGTATAAACGTACAGACATTGTCGGTTACACACGAATGCCTGGGTACCCAGTGGTTACGGTAATGAAATTGCACGCCAGCCTTTACCTGATATTACTCCACTACCAATAGAAATACCGGTAGTTGTACCAACGCGCTTGGTTTAGAGACCAAAGCGAGTGATATTCCGACGAGAAGTTTCCCCAGGAGCTATTCGCGACTTTGGCCATTAAGCGGTTATATCATGTGGATGAAAATGTATCAACGTGATTTTATAAACAGTTACAAACACATGTACATTTGTTGTTTTTATATGCATACATGTATATGCACATCATTAAATTCACATGAAGATTATAAATTATAAAATATAATTTGGGTCATAGCATCTAGTAAGTGAGCATGAATTCGAATTTAAAATTAATTTAATTTACAAGCGAAACTAGAAAATTCCTTTTGACCTATTATAGATAGTTTTTAGATGAAAGAAAACAACGAAATTTAGATAAAAAAAATTTAGATGCTTTATATGTAAATACAATATTTTTTTAACTCAAATTATCTTAACAAATAATGAAAAAAAAATAAAATTATACGTGTATGGATAAAAGCAGAAAAAAGTTAAGATTATACGACAGTTTGGTGTAATAATACTCAAAAGACATTAAGACGTAAGACTAAATAATAAAGACTGTAAAGACTGAAAAGTTACTTCGGCCTGAGGAAAAATTACTAACTATAACGAGTACTTTTCAAAACACTATCAAAGAAATTTTCATTTCTCTTCCTTTGAAAGAACAGGTAAATGGGGAGTATAGGTGAAGAGGATCGAAAAGTAAACGCCTCAAGGCTCACTCGTTTTGTCGACAAGTGATTCTTCAAAAGCTATAAACTTATTTTTTTTTAATTATCAAACATTCTACAATAAATTTAACGCAATTAACATTTTTGATTAAAAATTGAATTAATTTTATATAAATAATGATAAACGTTTAATAAATAATATTTATAATATTTAAATTTTCAAAATGATATTCATATAAAGTACAAAGAATTAAAGCTTTTAGAAAATTTTTTCAACTTTTAATTATACTATAGAGTCAGTGGGTTAATGGGAACGACCGAGACCTGATTTAGTAATGAGGTTAAGCCATTTTCTATCCTTATGCAAACAAATGCTCACTCATGATGTTCAAATATTACAATTACTAAGAAAACGCGTATATAAAGACATTATTAAAGTCATTATTCAGTTGAAGTTAATTTTAATTGTTAATTTAAATTATATTTTAATCTAAATTGCAAATAACAAAATAGGTAAACATTATTATTATTGTGTAATATAGTGAAATGAAAAATAAAAAAAAAGACAGATAAAAGAAAAAAATAAAATAAAAAAAACTGATGATAACTGAGGACGTGCACACAATTGCATACTATTGTGTAGGCTCGTGCCGAGCAATGACTATTACTATGATAATATCACGGGCAATGCAGCACAAAATGCCCAATTAGGCGTGAAAAAGTTGAAAAAGAAAACCAAAAAGACAAAAAAAAGGGGCGAGAGAGAGAATGAAAATATGACAATAATAAAAAAAAAAAAAAGTATATATAGAAAAGCTCAGTTGGTGGTGTATGGGAAAAATAAAAAATTGAAGGGTAGAGAAGTAGTGAGTGACAGGGAAAGTAAAGAAAGCAAGATAAAGGCTGTTGGAGCTGGTGAAAGGTCCATTACGAGTTATAGGGGTGATTTTGGCTGTAGTAACGATGGATGATAATAGTATGACGATGCATGACCAGTGTGAGCAGCTATCAGTGAATTGATAAAAAAAAAAATGTAATACATAGTGGACAGTAAAATTTGCTAAAAGGGATAAAAGGGAAATTTTAAAAAAGAGGGTTGTAAGAAGAGTGGGCCAATACAAGAAAGTTTTGCGCAATGCGTCCATCGCGTTGCAGTCAGTTTTATTCTTTCTGATCTCTGCGAATTTTTTATTTTCTTTTTACGTAAAAAACATTGTGTATCACGTGGTGTTACATTTACCATGTGTTTTTTTTTTTTTATTTTATATTTTTTTTCATCCCTCAACTCATACTCGTATAATTTTTGCTATTTTTCTCAACATCAAGACCATGAGTACTACTTTAAATATTTATATCATTTTTTTCCATTTGTTTTACCTTTTTTTGTAGAAAAAAAAAAATAGAAATGGTATATTTTTTTTTACTTTACTTTTAGCTATTTTTCTTGATTTGTTTTGACTGAAAATTCACTTGCCACTGAAAATATTAAATTGAGTTTAAAAGTAGAGAAAGACAAGTGGCTGTATATATAATTTATCTAAGGGAATACAAGCCAGTATTTTTCAACAGTATTTTAGTTTTTCATTAAATGAAATACATTAATTACATTGGTTAAATTTTCCACACTGTATATACATGAGTTTATTCTTTTATTTTTTTTTTAAATAAAAAAAAATTAACATTTTTAACAAATACTTTTTAATAATGATTTTATGCTTGATTATTTTTTTTTTTTTTACTTTTCCGTATTATATTTTAAATGTTGCTGATAGCTGTCTGTGCAATAATGTTTATATTAAATATATAAAAAAAAATATTAAAAATTAAAAATATATTTTTTCATAAAAACTCGTATACTGTATTTAAATTCAGATTGTGTATTTAGTGTTATATGGTAACTCGAGTTCAATATATGCGTTTTACAAAGTTTCGTTAGCAATGAAACATATGGAAAAAGCTGTAGGGGGGAAAAGATATGTAAAATATGAACTGAAACAGGATAAAATGGTTTGAAAAAATATAATAAAATAAAGATAGAGAGTGTAAGCAAGTTGAAAGGTACTTTTTTTTTGTACGTGCAAATATGAGTGTTGAGTAAAACTATGGAAATATTTAAAAGCAGATTGTTTGTCGAAAAAATAAGGACGCTTTATGAAAATTGTGTGTCAACATTCTACTATTGTTGTTGTGTTATTATTATCATTTTATTTCTCTCTCATCATACCTATTTTTTATTTTATTTTTTTATTCTTTTCCAATACATATTGGGTGGACAGACCCTTTTACCAGCTATTCATGCTTAAAAAAATAAACAAAAAAAAAAAAAAGCATATTTTATATTACTTTCAACATTTTGTTTTGTTTAAAATTTTTTTATTATTTTCATATTTGTTATTGTTCAATAATATATTAGCAATCCTACCGACAATTCGATACTTCGATTTTCGCATCCGTGAACACGTACAACATTTACCCACAAGCATCTTTTTCTCGTTGTTTTATTTTTTCTTTTTTTCCATGACCTTATCTTTAAGTTTTCAGTCCAGATATCAAAAGTATGGATTGTATATATTTACTATATGCAATATATACAAATACCTTTTATTTTTTTGATTCTTTTCTCATTGTTTTTTTTTTTTTTTT
>JAPYYR010000505.1:0-41163 GCA_030523065.1 Aphidius colemani
TTGATACAGTTATATGCCCATAACTTCTGTTTGGCCTGAAGAAAAATTATTCCGACTGTTTTTCTGATAGAATAACATTGTTCTCGACTTGGTCCACTTGGACGTATGACTTTTTGAACGAATTATCCCATAGTTAGATCGAATTTTAGTAAATATCGCTTATACTCTAAAGCGCGCCAATCGTTCCAGTCAATGTAAAAAAAAAAACAAAAAGATAAATGAAAAATATTGTAACTGACATCTTAACAGCTTACAAAAGGTAATTCAAGTTTTAAACTAATTTTATCAAACATCACGGTACTTAATCTATTTCAAAAAGTTTAAAATTATATATGACATCATATTACAAAGCTAAAACTTAGACACACATTCAACTGTTTCGTATCCAGCCGTATTCTTGACCTTTTCTGATTTGAAAAAATAAAATTTGAATTTGGTATGTCATTCGCTTGAAGTTACAAGTTTTTAAAAAGCTCGAAATTTTTTAGCAGCGATTTTTCAATTTTGTAGATGAAAAGTTGATTATTTTCCATTTATTTTAGGAATTTGGTCATTCGAATGAAAGAATAGTAAAAAAACAAGAGTTAAACAAAAATATTTTTACCATTTTAACGGCGGATTTAACGGTATTATAAATTCACTCAATCAATAACTGAAATTTTAAAATTAATTTCGTTTCAAATCAATTATTTATTTGACCTTGAAAAATTAATGAAAACCAATTTTAAAAATGCAATATTGAAATAATTTTTCAACGAAATTTGTTTATTAATTTAATCACTTAATTCGACAATTAAAAATAAATTTTCATTATAATTTTTTGTGATTTAAATGCGTAAAAATATCCTTCAATCTGTTTTTTTTTTTCTCAGTAAAAACTGTCTACACTTTTAAAATTAAATTCAACTTTTCTTTGTTGTTTTCCTTTTTTTATTTCAATTATTGCCAATATCCATTGACAATAGATCATAAAAAAAAAAACAAAAAAGAAAATAAAAAAAAATTTAAATTTTCAGGTAAATAAAATTTACAAATTTATTATTCAACAAAAGTTCCAGAGTAATTTTCAAAATCCCAATAAAAATATAAAAAAAAAACACTTGTGGTTTTTGGTGAGAAAATTCTATTGTTATTTTTTTCTATTTTCATCAACTAGGCGCCGATAATTTCAACGAAATTACAGACAAAAGAAATTTTTAAAAAATTCAGAATTTGATTTTTTTTCTCTCCTCGTTGTTGTCATTATTATTTCGCTTTTTTTTTTATTTCGTTGGTCAAGATTTTTGCAATTATAATTTAGTGAAATTTTGGGTATCTTTTGAGACCACCTAGGGTATTGGTAGTTCTTTCAGGTGGTCGGGTCACTTAACATAACCCCTGCAGTTAACCCTTGAAAGGTTCTGAATTTCACTCAATCGAATTTAATTAAAAAACAAGATCTTTGAGTTCAACTGACTTTGATATTTCAGCATTTTTTTTATTTTTTATTTTGTAATTGTGACGATCAATTGAGTGTCATATAAAAGCAAAAATAAATAAAATTTTATAATCAAAAATAATAATAATATAAACAAGAAAATTGACTGAAAATTTTCATGCTAAAATTTCATTTTCAATCATTTTTTTACTGCCAACAAACGTACATTTTAAATTTGTGGTTTTTTTATTTTTTTTTATTTTCAAAGAACCATTTTTGTATGTATGAGATCGAATACTTGTTTTTTAAAAATGATCAACGAAATATCTGATTTGATCTTGTATATGTGTCTTTCGTCTTGTTCATTGCCAACTGTACCACAGTTGAACACCATTTACGGTGTCTTTCGATCAAGACTCCTCAACCCTTTTCATTTATAACGTTTTTTTTTTATTTATTTATTTAATCATCAACGAGAAATCTTTCCAAACTACATTTACACATTTTTTTGTCACTTATTATTAACCTACATTAAATTACTTGTAATTCTTTTTCCTTTTTTAAATCTCAAAAAATAATGTTTTTATTTATTTTTTTAACATTAATTTTTATTATTTAATTTTAAGTAAAAAAATATACATAAATTAATTATAATTCGTCATCAATTTGTCCATTATTTGTCTCTCTAGATGTTAATTTATTCAATATAAAAACATTTTTTTCTTATTTTTTTCGTATATTTCATTCCTCTTTACTTCATGATCACGCGATGTGTATTTTTATAAATCACGAAAACTGTTTTACATGCAGCAGCCTTAAATCTTTTTAAAAAAAATTATATAATTAAATTCTCGTTAAATAGAAAACGTAAAAAAAATTTCACATTTATGTTTAAATAATTTTTACACATATTAATTAACAAATTTTCGTCGAAAAAACAAAATTGAGATGAAAGAAAAATTTCAACAAAAACTTTTCCCAGCTTCATCTCATCTCCCCGTCTCATCAATATAATTTTTGATTAAAAATAAAAAATATTTAATGTAAAATCATTTGATAAACATATTGAATAAATATATATTTGTAAAAAAAAATAATAAATTTAAATGTCGATAAAGAAATGAAACTGAAAAAATGAAATTTGATTTGCGAGTCGACTTATTTGTCGAGTTAATGTTGTGGTCATGAAGGATAATAATAAGTTTGGGTGATTTTCGATTGCATTTCAGACAGCTTTCTTAAACTTTTTTTTTATTTTTTAAGTATTTTTATTTTTTCACGAGTATTCAAGTTCTTAAATGAAACACACCGCGTATTTATTCTGTGATGATGATGATGGTTATGTGAGATTCCTTCACGAATGGATCATCATATGTTTGGGCCACTGAATTCAGTTGGTCATATATTTCTTGGAACATCATTGACCTCTCAATTTTTTTATGTACCTCAATATACACCTTAAAAAAAATCCAAAAAAAAAATGACTAAATAAATAAAATTATCTGGCAAAAAAAAACTGGGTCATCTATATCGAAATTATAACGATAAATAATTAAATAATAATTTTTTATTTTAATTTTTATTTATTATTTATATTTTATCTTCGATAAAATTCATTGTAAAATATTATTAAACAAATTATTATGTAAAAATAAAATAATACAAAGTAAAATAAGTATAAATTCATGTAGAAACAAATCTGTCTGCGGTTTTGTAATTTTTATAAATTTTTTTTGTATATTTTTTTTCTTTTTTGTTTCGCAAAGACATTTAAGACAATACGATTGTTCGTTAAGTATATAATTTAGTACAAATTATATCAATAGAAAAAAATACAAGTCATCACATGCAAAACTTGCGAATAAATGTAAAAAAATTCTAAAGATATGATACATTGTTTTGCAACAATAAATAGCCCAAAGAATAATAATAAAAGAAGTAAAAAATCGTTACAACATCCGGACAATTTTGATAGAAAAACAATAAAAAAAATTCAGCTAAACAAAAGCAATTGAAATTAAATGTGTCATTAAGTAAACTACTCGTTGATGTTTTTATTCTTAATTTTAATTATAGAAAAAATAATAATAAATAAAATTAAAAAAATAAAAAAGTTTTATACATAAAAGAAAATATAATTTGCTCGGATGGAATGATAAAAGGAAAAAATGAATTCATTGAAAAAAGTAAGATTAAAAAAAAAGGCCCCCAAGTATGTGAAAAGAAATAATACCAAAAACAAGGTAGTCAGATAAATTTATATGGTGTATGTATATATTGAGGTATAATTATCTTTTGCCGAATGAAACTTTTGGATGAGTTTAACATGAGGGAATTTTAAAACACGAACATCGTGTTACACTCTTGGCAGCTGTCCTCTCTCAGTTTTGTCCAAGCATACCAAAGACACCCATACTAACATGGAAAATTGCGTGAGTTTAAATCGTTCTATATATATTTTTTAAAAAAAAAACAAATTTTATGATACAAAATATGATGATCAACATCAATCACGCGTTGGTCCTCTACCTCCTTAAACATGTTTGCATTTTTTTTTTTTTTTGATTTTTAAAATTATTTTTTCTCATTTTTATCATCACGTTGCTCTATTTTTTGGTCTGATTTCAAAGAGGGATGATTATGATTTGCTCAAAATGTCATCAGGACAGTTTCTTTTTTTTATTTTTTTAAATACGAGTTGGTTAATTTTAAAAGGCAAAAATTTTTCATATAATTTTTCATATGTAAAATAAATTGACGTAAAAAGTTTAGCTTTTTTTTGAAATTAATTTATAACTAAATTTATTTTTATTTGGATAAATTTTTTTACGAGTTATCGATACAAGCAGGAGACGATTAGTTTTCGAAATTTTTTTTATTCTTAAATAACTTGAAAATGGAATTGAAATATTACAAATAATTTTGAATAATAATTTTGATTTTTTTAGTTGTTTTAAATAATAATCGAAAAATTATTTGATAAATATTTGTCGATTCATCATTTATCGAAGATCAATAAAAATAAAATTAAAAAATTTAAGATAAAAAAAATAAACAGCAAAACTTTCACGACAGAAAAAAAAGACATATTGACGCTGGTGGGTTCTCATTACTGCCAATTTACGATGCGCATCGTTAATGTGTCTTTATATTTTAAATCGCAAAAAATATCGATATTAAATCGGCAAGCCTTTGGTGTGGTTTGAAATAAAAATTAAAATAAAAAAAAACAATTTCATGTAACAAAAATTAAATAAATAAACTTGGTTAAAAATTTAAAAAAATAGATAAAAAAAAAAAGGGAAATATTATAAACCAGCCGTTCACTTTTTCTTTTTTTTTTCAATTTTTCAGTGCACTTTTAATGTGCACTTTTGGCGACGAAAAAGGCGTTCAAATGTGTGCACGCGCGTACGAACGTTGCAGTTCCATTGCAATTATAAAAAAAAAGAAAAAAAAATTCGATACGGGGTTTAATAACGAGCAGCTGTCTTGCAAAGACATGTTTTTGGATTAATTTCTACTCTCATTACAATACATACAACATTGTCATAAAATTATTCAAAATCTTCTCTGGTTTTTTATAAAAAAAAAATAGTTTATTTATTTTTCTCATATTTTTTATTGTTTTTTTTCCTTTATCCGTTGGTTTTTATCAACGAAAATTCCAGAAAAAACTAGAGACATTATGAAAATAGTCTGGAAACTGTTACTCCGTAAATATCTATGGAAGTCTCAACTGCCTAGAAATCCGGAGAAAGTTCGGAGAAATTTATATCCCACAAAGATTCTGTTCAAATTTGTTGAAACAAAATGGATTATATACTGTTAATTATTTGATTCAATAACTTATCAATCGTTTAATATTCCATTTATGTGCTCAGAGCATCCTATTGATTTATTAAAGTCAGGACGACACAGCAGATCCAAGTAACCTTAAGCGGCCGAAGTACTTAAAAAGTCATAGCCTAACAACTTTTTTGTGTTAATACTTATGATTAGTAGTATAATTTTGATTATTAAAGAATTTATCCAGCAAAATTTTTATTTATTTCAGATAATTTTCTTCGGGCATGAATACCCGTAGTTCGACCACCGTAGTTCGACCACCGTAGTTCGACCACCGTAGTTCCGTCAATATAAATAATTTTTTACAAATGAAAAATTATCTATTTGTAAAAAATTATTTACATTGACTCAACTACTGTTAACTGGCAATAAAAAAATTTCATAATTTTTTCATTTGAAGTGTATATATATATTTTTGATTCAAGATTAAATCAAGATATAAATTTTTTTCTTTTATTCTCATAAAGCAAAGGATTTTTTTCTTAAAATTTTGATCAACTTCATATCCGTTTTGAAGCGAAGGTTTTTTTACAATTTTAAAAGAAGTAAATTTGTTTTTTTTTCAAAAAATAAAGAAGTTAGGATGCGAAGAGGGCGACGACTTCCCTTGAAATTTATATGTATACATATTTTTATAAATATATACAGAATCAAAAAAGGTTTAACGACCTGGCTGATATAATTATATCGGTATGGGTTTTGATGTTGCGTATATGTACATATACAAACAGCTGACGTGTGCCAAAGAGATTTTATACGAATAAGACTTCAGATTGGGTCTAGACCATCAATTAAATTTGGTAAAATAAAATTTAAAAAAAATAAAAAACTGTGAATTCGTGTATATACAATCTTCCCTGGTAAAAATAATTCATCCGGTTTATTTTAATTTCTCTGATTTTAAAAAGTCACACTCGGAAAAACGTTGGAGAAAATGCAAGAAAAAATCAGAGAAAATTGTAAACAATCGACATTAAATTGACTCGATAAAATTCTGCCATTGTTTATCACCCATAATGCAATTAATTAATGACTAATTACTTCAGGGGTTTTAAATTTTATGCGTATTTTCACCTGAACACGAGTAAAATGCATCAATAAGGCCAGCGCGTGCTGGTACTTATGGATACTTGAGGCGTGATACCACCGGGTGTTTGGTTGCCAACCTATCAAAAAGCCATACAATAATTACTGTCGATCATGTTACTTGTCCATCTCGATTAATTATAATTTCAGAATTAAAAAATTATCCAACCGACTTGAAGTTATCCTAAAAAAAAATAGTAAAAAAATTATTTAAAAAATTTTTAATCAATTTTTTTTAGTTTTTATCAGTTAAAACTAATATAAATTGAGATATCCATAGCTTTTTTTTCAATATTCAGTTTGGTTTATACATATTTATTATCATCATATGAATAAAAAATTATGAGAAAAAAAAAATTAAAAAAATGAACATTATATGTGATCTTCCGGCTTATGAATAATTTAAGGTATAAAATATAATCAGATGCAGCATTCAGTTACTATTATCATTATATTTTTAAAATTTTTTTTTTTAATTTTTCGAACAGAACGGAATCAGATGCTTGTATGTGGTCGATGACGTTGTGACAAGCCCTTTTTTTTTTTGATTCACCTGCTGCACAGGTGCCCCCTGTCTTTTCTCGCTCAGTGTATAAACACGTGATTAGACACATAAGACAACCGGTCCGACGATCCTCGTCATCATCATCACCATCATTATCATCATCATCATCATCATCGAATATTGCAGCTTGATGATCAATATCGAAACCCAATTGACTCGTGAAACCTTCTGTCTACTTTAAGAAAGATCTAATTTTAAATAACTCGAAATCAGCTGGGAATCATTTGATTATTCAGCTAAATATCAATTGAAATCTGATGAATGAAAAATAAATTTATCAAATGTTTAAGTTAGTAAATTGACACAGCTATACTTGTAAATTGCTAATTGACAACTATTTTATATTTTTCATGGCTACATTAATGTTAAACAATATTTTTCAACGATATCCTGAGATATTTTAACTAAAAAATCTTTCAAAATTGACACAATTATTATCAATGAACTATTTTATTGTCAAATTTATTTTGAAATTTATTTAAATTCATATAAAAATTACAAAATCTTTCAAATTTATCTACAATCCCAGGTAGAAATGAAAGTCAATTTTTGACTTAGAATGCACAAATTGACGTCAAATTGACGTCAAAAGTAAAAATTGACGTCAAATTGACATACGATTTCTACCTGGGATTATTTGGGTTGTTTTTTTCCACATAAAATAATTGAAATAATTCGTAAAATTAATTACAATTTATCCGTTTTAATACCAATTAAATCGTCTCTCGATAAAAATTATTATTCATTTATAATTTCTTTAAATTTTCAATCAATAATTATTTGCATATTCCAATGAAATATTAATGAATAAATTAAAAAATAATAAAAAATTATTTACTCGATTTTTTTTTCGGCTTTATAATAACTCCGGCATATTATTATCGTATTTGGATTATTTTTATTTCCGGGCATATATTTTTTGAATTTATTTGAAGATGCTCCACACTGCAGAGCCTTTTTTTTTTTTTTTTTTCGAATAATCCTCTTGTACAATGTTGGTGTGAGGTCTATTCTCCGTAAGGCCAAAAACGCACACACCAAAATTTATCTTAAAATATAATAATACCTTTACACCTGAATTCATTTTTGGTCCAACTTTTTAGTGGTGTTAATAACTCGTGCTGATATATATAAATACAAATTTTATTTTTATATTAAATTAGCATAAAAATAAATTGAATCTCTTGCAGTTGTAACACATATAAATATTAATAAAAAATAAAATTTTATATTTATTGTATTTATTTTATTTATTATACAATAAAAATATAAAATTTTTTAAAAAATTTTATATTTTTTTTTGGACTTTTATTTTTGGTTTCATTGAAAATTCTGGATAATTTTAAAATTGATAATTATTGATCTTCTTTAGGGCTTCATTATTGAGCATCAAAACGACACATTTTTGAATTTACAGGAAAAGAATTAAATAAATACAAAAATCTTAAGTATCTTTTTTGATATAAAAAGAATTTCAATGCGGATATCCAAGAAAATGTCAAAAATTCCACACTGATTATGGAAATATCTTCTTTTATATATTTTTTTTTGGTATTTTTTTTATTTATCTGTTGCTCTGCTTTGACATTTTTTAAATGCCGAAATATTTTTTTTCAAAAAAACCACTTGTTTTAATTTGTATAGAAATTTATATTCCATAAATTTCATTCTGACCATAATAAATTGATCCACACATATGTCGTTCTATTGAATTTGGTAGTAAAATATTTTCATGTATAAAAATGACTTTGTATTTGTAAATTTAACGTTCATCTAATGATGTAAACGAAAAAAAACAAAAAGACTTAACAGGGTGCAACAAAACAAGAGTAATACAAAAAATAATGAAGAAAAAAATGTCAATTCTTGAAACGATTCTTTAATAAGGATACAAGTTTTTATGTATTTATACTTGTAAAAGATGGATGTACTTACCTCTTGGGGAGATTTCTTCCTTTTTCGATTGAAACTTGTGTAAATCGATTGACAATTTTTATATGTTTTATCCATCAAACATACCATTAGCTTTCATGGAATTTACATTGAATTTTCGTCCTGTTTAGGGCTTCATTAGTACAATTAATTTTCTATTACATAATTTTCTACGTATATTTATTGTATTTCTCTCGTTTTATTTATATCCTCTTCTGATTGCAGACCATTTAACAGGACCTGGGGAAAAATAAAAAGCGAATTTCTTCAAGTAATATTAATGGCATTCACGAATTCTATTGAGACATTTAGATATCAAGTTATTCAAATATTAAATTAAAAGGTAATTGAAAAATCTCGTTCAGCTGGTTTTGTTTTTTTTTTATTTCTTTGCATGACGACGTAAAAAATTTTTTTTTATTGATGTCATATACTTTTATGATAGTCCAGACAGATGTTTTGAATTTTTGATGGAAAAAAAAAAATTCTATCAACGATTCTCGTTAAAATTTAAAAAAAATTTAAATAAAAAAAAAAATTTTATAAATCAAATTTATATTTTTTTAAAATAATAATTTTATAAAATTAAAAATAAATTTATTTTTCTTTTTTTTAGAACATTTTTATTGGTATAAATTTTATATATTTTTTTTGTCCATTTAATTAGTGATTATTTAATTTGTAAAAAGAAAAAGATACCGCAGCAAAAATCAACTGATTTTTATTATTTTTTTTTAAATATCTTTAATTAAATTGATGATGATGACTTTATTTAAATTTTATAAAAATTTATATATTTGTTTTTTATATACACATTAATTATCATTTATGTTGAAATAAAAAAAATTAAAAAAATAATATAAAAGTTGATTATTCGAATAATCTTGAATCATGTAATCTGGTAGAATCATTGGTAACAGGTGCGACATCAATAAAAAATGCCATTAAATATAAACACAAAATATATTTAAATATATTGATTAATGATAATGCAATTAAAATGAAGGATAAATTTTACCCCAAATTATTACAAAAAGCCTTGTCATTTATAATTAGCCAAACAAAAAATATCGAAATTTTATTTATAAATTTCGGGTCGTTGATTATTTTAAATTTTAGTGATTAATTATTGTCAAAAAAATATCTCAGTGTGACAATGCAATGCATGATTAGCAATTTAAAAAAAAAAAAATTATTCATTTCATCTGGATTTAGCTGTGTCGAGCAAATATATCGGGTGACAATTTTAAGTCCGAGCGAAATAAAAAACGGCAGCTGTTATCCACGCTTTGCACTTTGCGTGCATGCGAGATAAAAAAAAAAAAAAATATAAATAAATAAATTAAATAATACTGCTTCACGTAACACGACACATCATATTCCATCTTTGTTCTAAAATTTTTTTATCATTATTATTATTATCACTTGTATTTTAAAAAAAACTTTTTTGGAATTTTCGTAAAATTGAGGGTTAAATTTTTACTGTAATTATTGTTATTACCAGGTAAATCTAATGAATAATCAACTCGAAATTGGCTGAAATTTTATGTAAAATGTTGATACAATGTAGAGAATTATTTACTTAAAAAAAATAATTTATATTTTTGTTAAAATTTCAGTTGAGAATGATTATTTGATATGAAATTTGTACGGAAAAATTTTAATAAATATTTTGCAAGTTGGGTAATTCCAACAACAATGAAGTGGATCAAATTAAAATTGTTTACAGATAAATGTTATTAAAAAATTAAAGGCTACAATGTTTTTTCGATGGAAATAAAAGCAAAAAAATTATCCAGATGGTTAACGGTGAAATAGATAAATAAAATAAAATTCAACGAGAATCTATCGGACACTTTGTAATCAAATAATTACAAATAATTATAATAATTATTGAAGTTTTTGCTTCATTAAAATACAAAGCTGTTTCAGCTGTTTTTGTAAAAAAATGTATTTACTTCTCGTCAAAAAAAAAAAAAATGTTTCTCGATCGATTAAATTAACAACGTTGTATTCCAAGTAATTTTGGGTAAATGAAAAAGCTAATGAAATATAAAAAATAATTGCTAAAATTTTATACTGAAAAAAAATTTGCGGTTTGATAAAATCAGTAGAGAAAACATTAATAAAATTTAAATATTCAAAAAAAAAAAATATTATGATCGTTAAGTATCAATTGCAGAGTGGTTAGTACACTCAAGCATGTAAAATCGATTTGATTTTGCTGCTTATGAAGTAAGTTGAAAAAAAACATGTAATGCCTAACGATCGGTACGAAAAAAAAGCAATATATAATAACCCATTGAGTCTGATGAAATTTGCCATGGTCACCGATAAATCAAAGCATGAAAATTCAAAAAAAAAAAATCATCAAATAAAAAATAGGTAATTTTTGCATAAATGATACATACTGAGTTGTATCGCGTGAAGGAATTTAATTATAAATTTATAGACGGGGAGATTCAACTCGTTCGATTTTCTTAACGACGCTAAAATACAGGGTTATTCTATAGAGAAAGAAGGCTCTGAGCAAAAATTTACTAACAAATTTGCAGTGAAGAGAGAACGAGAGAAAAAGAAACGACAAAAAAATTGCGTGGCTTCACTTCATTTATTTAAAAATAAAAAAAATTTATTAATTTATATTAAAAATTATTATTGATTTTGTATAAAGTTTTTTCTATTTTTTTTTATATTTAAAATGAAAATTATTTTATAAATAATTTTAAGGATGAAAATCATGTAAATTTATTTAGAAATTTTCAAGAAGAATTACCAGTGTTTACATCGTCTCGATATGAACGAATTTCTTCTAATAAAAAAGCAAATCTATAATTTAATTTTTCAATAATAAACATTTTTATCTGAAAAAAATGAGACGTAATAAATGTCCATGGCTAATTTTAATATTGTAAATTATTTAAATGATTTTTTTTTCGACCAAATATGTAATTCAAAGTACAAAAAATAAATTGTGTAAAATTATCCAAAATTATGTAAAAAATTCTCAGTAATTTTTAAGTCAACTTATCATTTTGTCGTTGAAAAATAAATACTTTAAAGTTAAACTGAAGTATTTATATATAATTATAAGAAAAAAAACACAGTTTTTTTAACAAAAAGGAGCGTAAAGTATTTGAAATTGTCAAGGATAATTGTCAGTATACTAATTTTTCAGCTGTTTTATTTTCAATTACAAAAAGATTTAAACAAAACACATCAACTTTGATAATAAAATTCAGCTTAATAATAATTTTAAAAAAAATTTCTTAAATTTATCGAATAATATAGAACAATTCCTGATCAATTTTCAATTATTATTCTGAGCTTTTTAGATGAAAAATTGGGAAGCTTTTTTCAAAATACGTAGAAAAGTCCGTAGAAAATTCTTGTATATTTGAGTCTCATCCTTTTCTTGCCAGATGAATTATGATTTTTTATAATAAATAAACCGAATATATATAAGATAATATTTTTTTTAGTTAATTGCAATCAAAAATAAGGTTAAAAAAAAAAAATTTAACTAGGAATTGTTCTATTATTCGATAATAATGAATTTTGAAATTCAAAATGATTTTTAATGAAAAATATTTGCCATAAAATTGGTAGCTCAATATTGAAACCCTTCGAATGGAATTTAATTTCTTTATTATATTTTTCTTCGAATGACAGTATAAAGATTTAATAAATTTAAATAATTTCAACAAATCACTTGAGATGATTTCAAACCTTTAAAAATGTATTATTCAAAAGGATCTGCTATGTATGGATTCTCTAGTTTTTCTTCATTCTATTTTATCCAGAGGGTAAAAATTGACTGTACATTTGATATATCTAACCCTTTAACGTCTCTCATTCATAAAAAAAATTCATTCTAATGAGAAATTAAATCTACGACTTCATTCATAATACTCTAGCCATCACGAATCCATACAAACATCCAAACGTAAATAAAAAAAAAACAAAACAAATGAATTATATTCACATAAATCTACAACTTTTTCCTTATTATTTCTAATTTTTCCCTGAATTATTTAACAAATAAATTGTCGTCATTAAAATCCAAACAACAAAGAAAAAAAAGAAACAATTTATCAAACGATCAACTTGGAATTATCAATGTAATCCATCATTTCCCAAGGTTGTTGTTTTTTCATTTTAAATTCATTTCTGACTGAATAATTCACACACCTTGAAGAAAATAATCTAATTTTTTTCCGCCATTCAATTTGGTATAAAATGTATGCGTCGAAATGATATCTCAAATCTTATCACACTTACAATCTTCGACAAGATCCCAATGCAAAAAAAAAAAATGATTGACGAAGAAAAAATGAACAAAAAATTCAACACGAGCTGAATATAATTTTTATAATTTTCATTACATGCGAAACTCAGTTAAATACTGGAAAGCATTAACCAATAATTAATGTCGCATTCGTGTTGCATTAAAACACCTGCAACACGTGTGCAATTGCAATAAAAATGTGAAACTTATAAGCAATGCAAAGCTATTTTAATAATTCGTCATTTTTTACGGAGAAAATTTTAGCTTTTATTATGTCTTTTGATAACCATTTTAAAAAAAATTATATTTACATTTTTTTTTGTATGAAAATATATTTTTTTCTTTCCACAGTATTCAGCAGAGCTATCCAACACATTTTTTTTACATTAAAAATTTATATACGAGTTGTGCACGCTTCATCATTCAGGTGCAGTATAATTTTTTTTTTTTCTTTGATCCAATAGCAAGATGCCCCAATTCGTGAATAAATATTTTACTTGGTTTCTCATTTTGTCTTTATGTCATTTATTGATATTTTTCTCGAAAGTTTTAATTTAGCTTGATGCCTTTGGGTTGACTTCAACCAATAATCATAAAGTTTATTATTGCGGTGAATTAAAGACACATTATTTATTGTAAATTTGAATTTTTTTTAAAATAATAAATATAGACTTTATGGAGTTTATATTTTTTATATGAAAATTTAATTATATTATCGAGTTTATAATTAAATTTTTTTGATGTTTCGCTATAAATTTATATAAATAATAATTGTTTAATTATATTTTGAGGTATTTTTTATCAGTAAATTGACAGATGTAAAAATGAAGATATTATCGTCAGTTGAATACATCATAATGTGCATTTGTATAAAAATAAAATATTACATGATTCAGCCTTGAATGAACTAAGGGGAAAATAGCGTATTAATGTGCCAATCATGTCATGATGATCAGTCAGGTGCATTGAATATTTACTGTTTTATATTTATGGAAATTATTTTATGAAATTTTTTTTATTTCGAGTGTACTTGACGTTAGTTTAGGATGGTTTGAAGCCATCCAACTTGAAGTTGCTTCATGTGCATATTTTTTTTAGACGATTTACATTTTGGAAATGTTAAATTCATAGCATTTTTTTGGGATGTCAAAAGCAGCTTACACTTTTTAAGTTTAATTTAACGTTAAAAAGTGTAGAACGATTTGGACAGCCGGAAATGTGAAATTATTTTCTCAATTTCAGCCAATTTCAGGTAATGTATATGACCATTCATCTCAACTCTGTAGAGCTTAAATATATTTATACCTAAAAACTTCTGATACGACAAATAATTTGAATGAAATTTGTTGATATAATGATATTTTAAAAATTTCAATGTTTTTTTTGTTTTCATTTCCCAACATTTCATACAAAATTCAAGTAACAAAAAAGGTTTACATAAAACCTGCGTATAAAAAAAGTTTACTTTTATGATTTTATTTTATATTGTTTAATTAACAAAATTATCGCCAACTAAAGTTAAAATATTTCTGCGCTATTTCTCCGTTTCTCTTTCGAAAAAATCACCGAAAAAAATGCGATAGAAAATTCTCCGACTTTTTTTCCACAATAAAATTATACAGCATCACAATATCCGAGCCCATTAAGATTAAAATATTAAAATAAAATTCTTGTCACGGCGATCGAAAAATTTTGCAAGTCAATACTTTTTCATATTTATAAATTGAAATAATAAAAAGTACGGTGCATTTTAAAATTTGCAGTACAGTAATAATTGTAACGTTGAAAAAAGTAAAAAAATAAATAATCATTTTGATCAATCACATGTATCAATAGTTAATTTGAAACTGATATACAAGATTTCAACGATAAAACATAAAAATAAATTGATGAAATACACAAAGTACCGTTTTTTTTTTATTCATTTCAATTTTGGGATAATTTTTTTCTTCATTTTTCGCCTGATGAATGACAATCTTATATGTGGTTCTACACCTGTGTGTATTTGACCGAGTTCAATCCAGTAAAATTACTTAAGTAGATGTTTGAAAAACACGCATTTCTGCGTTCACTGGTAATAACTCTCAGACAGAAAGCAAATGATATCTGGCTGATGATATGTATAAACTGATGTTGTGTGTTATTCATGTGGGTATGTTCCAGTTTGTGTGTATATACGCACCATTCCTGTCAAATTTTCAAGTTGTTTTTATCTTTCTTTTTCATAATGTTCCGGTCACCAATTTCAATAATTCCATACATGAGTTGCCATCAAAAGTATAGTCGTCATTGCTTACGGTGCAATAATATGCTCTCATATTCAGCCCAAATTTTGGGCGTTGATAATTGGAAACAGCAGCAGCAGCACCACCTTGAAGCAACAACAGCAGGAGCAATTTTATTCTGCGGCTTTTTTTTATTATAGACACTTTTGACACCATTTTTTTTGTTATATTATCGAATAATAACAACAAATAGTTGATAAATTAAATAGAAAACACAAAGCTAAATTGTCAAGTTGTTTAATTTTTTTTTTCAATTTTTTTTTGGATTAAACACCGTTGGGTTTGTTGTAATGCTTGCGACCTCACATTCTTAAATATGTTACACATTTCTTGGTCAATGAGGAAGCTGATAATTATACTAAACATTGTTGCACTTTGTTTTATTTTACTACAAAAATACCGGGCATTTATTTGTCAAAAGAAATACAAAAAAAAAGAGATAACAATTCATAGTTATGTGTGGTCAGCAGGGTTTATATTTATATGAAAATAAATGTGTAACAAATGTCTTGAAAATGTACATGTCAGATGAAATTACCTCTTTACTTTTTCGCCGCTTTGATGTGAATCCTTCATTTTTTTTACTCACAAATTCAAGTTGATTTTTTTTTTTATTGCAATAATACTTGAGACACTCTTGCAACATGTATATTTTATCTTATTAATTTAAATTTATACAACTTTTTTTTATAAATAATTAAACAATTTTTAAAATCAAAATATTGAAATTTCATATGCGAAATATTCATGTAGTTGTTAATGTAAAGTGACAGAAAGACGTATAATTATTTCATCGAATTTATCATTAAATTGCATTACATTGACACCATTATGCTCACATATTTCAAGATAAATTAAAATGACAAATTTAAAAAAAAAAATTAAAAATCAATTTAAAAAGTATATCAAGTTGAAAAAAAAATTTAATAACTTTTTAACGTTTATTTTTTTAACTAAAAAATTATGTTGTTTATATGAATAAAATTAAACAATAAATAAAAATAATTAATTTTATAAAAAAATTTTAAAATTAAATAAATTTAAAATTTTTTTTTAATTTTATTTTATTAATTTATTTGTGAAAATTAATATTTTTTTATGGTTTTTTTTGTTTGTTTTAATATTTTTTTTATGATGATTTAATTTTAGTAATTATTTTAGTAAAATATTGTGTGTTGTAAGTGTAACATGTATCAGCTCCATGATATACAAACATTTTTTTAAAATTTATTTTCACCTGTCTTCAATGATGTCGCTATGTAACCAGAACACAACGGCATTGCAAACTGATAAGATACACTTTTGCGTGACGCAGATGAAGATCAACTGAAGATCAACTGCTCTAAAATTTATTGCACTCATCCGGTGAATTAATTGTCAAGTGTTATTGAAAGAAAAAAAAAATTTTTTTATGATACATTAACAGCCAAACTGATATTGTCAAAAACAGGTTTTTTTGGCTTTTCATTATTTGATTTTATAAATTTCATAAATCAAGAGCTACCCATAATGATGATAACATTTTCTTTTGACCTAAATTATATTCAAGTTTTTTATGTATTTAAAAAAACATTTTTTTTTTAAAAAAAGAAACTTTTTTTTTTGGATAAATTAAATTCTCTGTGAGCTTCATTAAGGTAACATATGTTGGTTTCTCTCCACCGATAATTTTCGTTTAGTCATATAAAAATCATTTAAAAATCAATCTTTGACTCTATTGAAAGAGAAAATTGTTAAAATAAATCTCTGAAAAATTAATTGAATAGAAAATATAAATTCTAATGAAAAATTACAAGAAAATATTACAAAAAGCTCCAAATTTAAACTGAAAAATCCTCGAAAAAATTAAACCCGAGCTTTTTTGTCTCATCAGATATAATCAACTCAATCAGCCACAAATTCTACAAACATTAGTAATTTTTTTTTCATTATATAGTGTAGAAATAATTGTGTTATATATCAGTGTCTCTATGGGGCTAAAAATGCAATTAAAAAAATATTTATAACTATGAGCTGAGGCATTGAAATGAACAGATAAAAAAGGGATTTTTGACCGTTATAAGAGTGGTTTTATGTAGAAAAAAAAAAAGGGGCCCTTTTAGAAATATTCACGGCTGTAATAAGAGTGAAAAAAAAAAAAAAAGCAAAACGGGCACAACCGTGTGTCCTGCTCACCTCCTGATGCTTGCCAGATGACACCGAGTTGGGGCAAAACAGCAGCGGACCCACGCGCCGCATCGTCTGAGGGTTACAATGAAAAAATTATAAAAAAAAAAAATATAAGAACATCATTTTTTTTTTTTTAGCTTTGTGTGTAAATGTGAAGCAATGCATATACAACGTAGAATTTGCTAATGCAGAGGGTACAGGTTTTTTAAATTACATGCTTCAAAAAAAAAAAATAAAAAATTTCGAAATAAGGGAAAAATTTTTGTCAGCATGTTTTATATTTTTGTGTTAAAGTATTTGTAAGGATGATGATAATAATAATACGTGATGAAAAAAAAAAATACTCGGCGTGTGTTCATCGCGTGCCCCAAAAAATAATAACTTAAAAAAAAAAAAAATTCAGGGGAAAGGTGATTCGACCTGACTCGTCTTCCGGGATTTCCTGTAATACCCATCAAGCTCTTCTCCTGGTTTTCGGCTAAATTTATTTTTTTTTTCTCATTTTAAACTCTTTTTTTTGTATTATTTTTTATTACGTATATATTTGTCCGTATTTAACAGTGCAGATGAGCAAATTTTTATCCACTTAAGTATGAATCAAATGAAATTTGAATCCTAATTTTTATAAAGATTAAAAATTCATTTTTTCATTTAAGCTGGGGAGATTAATATTTAATTTTTCATTATTATTATTAATTTATTGTTGTAAAAATTTACATGTGCGGTGTGTCTTTATGATTGATATGTTTGAAATTGATAAATGTAAAAGTTCAATCTATTATTTTACTCTTCCAATTATCTTATCGATATAATAAAACGAATATGGCAAATGCGTTTGTCGACAAAATGTATCATCTCATTGGAAAATTTGTCACGAACAGTCTTGTATTTTATTCCAGTAACCTATATTACGATGAAAAATATATCTTGTATATTAAGAACCTATAATAAAAGGCGTAAAAGGACCAGCTCAACTTTCTACTGCAGATTCTACATGACTTGAATGAGAAATGAATTTGACGCGAATTGAATTGGACAGATGATAAGTGGAAGTATTTTTTTTTTTTTCTTTTAAATTATTTTCATTTGAGTGTATATTTTTTCGATAATTTTGTCGTAAAATCATGCTGATTTCTATATACTGTACATAAACTCTCGTGCCAAACTAACCAATACGTATGAAAAATAAAGCAAAAAAAAAAAAAAGTAAAAATTAAAATAAATAACAGTCAGGAGGCGTATGACATTAATTGCCCAATATACTCCCGTTTGTTGTGGAACTTTCATTGCATAAACCACTGGTCATGAGTTACACGCACATTGAAATTATTATTTTTCTTTTTTTTTTTAATTTTTTTTATCTCATTAGTATTCGATGTATAACCGTTGGCCCCAAATATTTCGTGTCATTTCTTTATTAAATGCTCTACAATTATAAACTCGTGTACTTTTTGCATCAGCTGTATGACCAATATTCGTTAATTTTCATTTTTTTATTTTAATTTTTATTTCATTAATCATTGTTCATCGATAAATATTAAAACAAGTTTTTTGATTATAATTCCAATCATTCTTTATTATGGTATACGTGATATTGGTTCATTAAAATAAGGCAAATGCAATTGGTAATCGAAAAATTTAAGAAGGTTTTTATGTATATTCAGTTGAAAATTATTAAAAAGTTGTTGTTATTTATTTGGCATTAAGTTTTTTTGAAGTCAAATGATATTAATTGTTATTTGCACTGGAATACTCTGGATTAAATACCATAATAATGTATATTTTATGTGTTGAATTTTGAGCAGGCTTCGTATCGAATAGCTGAATTAATTTGCAGGTGGTTGGAGCGTTAAATATAAGAGCGCGTGCGGACAAGTATAATATATATTTATATAAAAATAGGGCGCAAGCTCGTGTCGTGGTCACGTGTCTATTTAAATCCACTAAGTGCTGCTCGAAAAAATTTCTGTGAAGAAAAAAATCAAGCATTTAAAGTTAACATGACAAGGCAAATTTTGAAAATAGATTTTTTAAGAATAAAAAAGGTTGCTTAAGTCAAAAAAAAGCTGAGGGAATTGGCTCACAACGAAAAGTATATCAATTGAGTAAACACATTCAACTAAATGACTTAGAAATTCAACAATGAATAAGCCGTTTTGGGAAAAAAACGGGTTTAGGGTTTTCAAATGCTGAGATTTCAATGTCTCTTGCAATACTGTTGACCTGTGATGGCACTTTTTGAAGCTCATTTAAACCAAATCACCCGGAATTCCCAAGCTCAGCTTTTTTTCTAAATTATAGTTGCTGAAATTCAGGGTAATTTCTTTCAACCTGATCTTGAATAAATTATTCATTATAAAAATTAAGCTTGCTTCGATAAAATGATTGTAACATTTTGATAATGAAAGAGAAATTAAAAATTAACTTTCACAAAATGTACTGCAATTTGATACATATTAATATGAGTTTAATAATTACTGTTCTAATTAATAATATAATTCGAGCAATAATTTATAACCACTACATTACATCAATATATATAATCAATACAAAGAAAAAATGATTAATAAAGACATATATTCTTGATGTATTTCAGGTGCAATCAATTAATAAATTGCATTATTTTACCAATTAATTTTCAAGCTAATTCTTTATCAATATCAAAAAGCGTTTGATCACAAAACTCATTATAAATATAATTTTAAAACCCATTCAAACCAAAATTAATCACCAAAAAATGACCCATTAATTAGCTGCAATTAAATTTATCAAAACAATATTTGTCATTTTATACTTAAAATACATAAATTTACATGGAAATTATAATGAATCAACTTGAATCTCCAACATCATTAAAAAACAAATTTAAAAAAAGCTTTTTTTTTTGTCCAAAAAATGTCGCCATTTTTGAAAGCCTATTGGTTATCGTTATGCTTCCTCTCTCCCCTTTTGATTGTTGCTATTATTATTGAACCAATTCGAGTTTTAATTTTATATTTTGTTGTGAATATATGAGACACTCTGGTAACAGTTGACTCCATGACCAAGGGTGAGTGAGAGTCCACCTCTGTATGTATAAACTTTCATGAAGGGCTTGAAGAGTAGCATGGATGTTACAAAAATTTACGCTTCGGTTGTCTTATGAATCGTGTGGTGCTTCATTTAATCACCCTACAGGGGGTTGAATCGACCACTGTATGAAGAGCAATCCCGCCTACGTATGTAGTATATGCCTATCAATAGCCAGGTGCTATTTTACCCTAAAAAAAAATAAAGAAAATAAAATTAAGTATAGAAAGGGATTCGTTGATGCACCAGAATCACTCGGCTGTTGTTGGACTTTTGATGACGCCCTATATGACTTGCGCTCACAAATGAAAACTCCAACGGTTTTTTTTTTTTCATATTCATTATCTCTTCATGTCAAACAAATGTTACAAATAATAATCCACTTGAAATCAATTTTATATATATTTTATTTAACGTATGGATAATTTTTTGTAATTTTTTATTTTTTTTTAACGTTTGGATTGTCTAATGAGATAAATTTTTAAATTATAATTTGATTAGGATATTTTGAAAAAGGTGCAAAACACATTTTAGAATCTGATTTATATTTCATAATATTTTATGAGTTTAGCCTTCAAGCAATGGGTCGTAAAAATCTGAATAATTTTATGAGCCACCTTTTGCAATCACCCTTTTACAAATCGCCTTTTTTTATTTATTTTTCTTTTTATTTTTACTCTTAACACTGTGGCACGTGTCTTGACATTATAATAATTTTTTTTCTCCGTTGAATGATTTTTTTTTTTCGTGGCTTTGTGCGGGTGGTAAAACTGCAGATGTTTTTATTTTTTGCTGCAGCATTTGATGATTTTTTTAAACTATACTTTGTTGGTGTGACTTTTTACCTTGAAACTGTATAAAGATGAAGATGAAGAACAAAGTTTAATAGAGAAAAAAGAAAAAAGAATAAAAAAAGATTTATATACGGGTAGTCAAATTGCATATTTAAATTCTGCTGGTATAAATGTGGGAGTGGATAAATAAAAAGAGTCGCATTTAATGCTTCAATTCGTTGACAGCCAATTGATTTACAATCGTTTTTACTTTCATGTATACAATGAGTCGTTGAGATGATATCATTACCATAGCAGATGGATTACAATAAATTGATTTAACAAAATTCAAAATCACCATACCTAACCTGGCTCAATAAATTTAAAGCGGGAAAAGTCGTTAAATTTGAAATAATAAAATTTAAAAAGTGAAACGGGCAGAACTACTGGTGTATATAATAAAAATACAAAGAAACAATCTATGGGAGTATATAAATATATAAGAGAGGACAGCGGCCAGGTAAGTGAGGGGTTTTTGGGGGAGGATGGTGAAGGTAAAAGCGGTGAGCCGCGACGACAATGGTATATATATAGCATAGGTGGAAGGTAACAGGAGGGCGCTGAAATGAAACAAGTTGATATGAGTTCAGGTAAGAGGGGAGAAGCGAGAGGCACGCGCTTGTCTTTCCGTGAGTGTGTGGCGCGTGCCAGCGCGTGCCTCAACAGTCTCGTGCTATGCTATGTTTCTCATCCCTATTAGCGTATGCTACGTCTACCTCTATATCATTTTATAACAACAAAATTAGTTGATCAGCTATTATTATGAAATTAATGAAAAATTCATTTGACATGAGAAATAAATAAACTGCGCACTCCTAGATGACTCCCTCTACTGGAGCCGAGCTGCACTATAAATGTCAATTAGGAATTCACAAGTACAGCTGTGTCAATTTACTAATTTCAATATTTTATAATTTCATTTTTCATTCATTAGATTTCAATTGATAATCCGATAGCTAAATAATCCAATAATTTCCACTGCAGATTTAAATGATTTCAAGTAGTTTAAGTCCAGATTTTTTTCAGGCCCAACAAAATGATTTTACGAGTCAATTGCCCGTCGGTTTTAGGAGAATTTTTTCCAAGTAGTGCAGCAACACCTGTATTTATATTATTTACATTACATCAAGATGCGTATATACATAATAGCCAACTGCACACCTCAAAATGTTTTAATGTCAAAAAAAAAAAACACCTTTTTGTTTTGAAGTTTAATTTGCAAACAACTTTGCAGTCTAATACTCAAAGTGCAGATAACAATCGAGTAATCAGTGAAACAACTTGGTAAATTTTTATTTGTAGAATTATTTTTTGGTTTATTTTACACACATAAACTTGTGGTTTCGTGTTCGATGCAATTAATATATAGATAATTATTAATACAAAAAAAAAATTCTCAAAATAAAAATAAAATTGCGTAGTTAACGGCTTCGATCAATAACCACTGACTTGTGATTATTACTTAAAAAATTACCACCTGCTTACATGATTGAAACTGAAAATCATAACTACACACTGTATTTTGCAACAAGCATCGATAAATATTAACACGGTAGTATAGTTGTGTGTAAAATAAAATAAAAAAACATTTTTCTTTTCATTTTTTAAATGCGCGTTGCAATTCGCACCGAACGCAAAACTGATAACTGCTCATCCAATTAAAAACTAAAATAAAAAACAAATTCACTGCATAAAGTAATTTTAATAATTCAAGGGTAATAAATTATTATATTTTTAAAATATATGAAACTCGGTAAATTATTAATTTGACTAATTAGTTAAATAAATAAAAAACAACTAAATTTTAAAACTTTTTTTAAAAAAATTATCAAATTTAAACTAAAAAAATAAATTCAGCGTTAAAATAAAAAATTTTTAAATATATTTAATTCATTTTTGACATTTAAAAAATATAAAAATATATTTTTTCTATAACTGCATGTAGAAAAATGAAAAAAAATCGAATTTGTAATTTTTTAATTTCAAAGAGCAAGACCCGCAGCGATGCGAATGAAGCACTGGGTATATCAGCAAGAACCAGCTGCGCACTTCATTTGCCGCTAAGATTGAGTGGTTTCCATTAAGTTGAACGATATATACCGGATTCCTCTAGAGAGCACCTACCTGATGCCGATCCTTGTCGGAGGGTATAGCTTATCTCGAAGCACATCTTATTGCCCACTTTTTTTTTTTATATATATTTTTAAATCTTCCGCCAAGAATTGGTGGTCATCATTTCAGTCAAAACTCTCCAAAAAAAAAAACCAAGGCTGTAGTGTCCTCATCCAGATTCAGTTGAACATATAATCCAAGGATGTGGCATTCACCTGTACCTGTTGCAGTAACGATAACATCTTTTTCTTTTGTTCAAATTTTAGCGCCATTGTCATGTTTTAACCGAGATGATTCATTCTTCTGCTTCTTCTTCTTCTTTTTCTTTTAAAATACATAAAAAAACAATCGATTCTGACACTGATCTTGTACTTTCTAACCACAAAAAAATTTATATTCATATGTTTTTCAAATTTTTCATAAAAGAAAGATTTTACCGTTGCAAAATTATATATTTTTCATCTTTCACACGAAGATGTATACTCATGCAAAACGACGTTTTTGGGTAACGAAAAAGTCAACCCTAACAATTATCCCAAACAATAGAGTACCGTTTGTATTTTTTTTTTCATCTTGAAATTTTATTCTTTGCTAAAATCGGTAAATTCAGGATATTGAAAATTGTCGGTTTTATTAATTTTTTTTTTTATCTGTCGTGCTTTGGTATCCGTGAGAGAAATTTATCAGAAGGAAATGAAATATTATAAAAATGTATTTTAAATTTTATGCATATATTTAAAAAAGTTGATTTAAAAAGAAAAATTTTTTTATTATTAACAAAAGAGTTTTGCAAAAATATATTTCCCGGATATTTTTTGAATGGACCACTTCATAATGGAAGAAGTTCATGGACATGAAATCTTTGATATTTCATCTGTAAAACCTCGACCTACTAAAGTGAGATATATTTATTATTTTATCTCATTCATACACCTGATGGTTTGAAAAAAAATATATATATAAATACCGGATACTTTATTCGTTTCTAAGTAGAACATTGAAGGGTCTTTACTAACAAAAAAAAAATTGTTAACAATTTTTTTCAACAGTTGTTTGGCTCAAGAATGAGTTGAGGCTCAAATGGAAAAACTGTAATGTTGTCTATTATCACAGAGCGATTCAACCACAAACTCCAGATGCAGTGTGAATCGTGTTTAACAAAGAACAGATAAATAATATGTTCAACAAAACATTAAGTACACATACACATTTGACATAAAAATACAAATTTATTTTAGTTTTTCATTCAAAAAAAATTTACACAGACTTTCTTGCAGTTCGTTTGACGATTGTTTGATGATATTTTTGCAATTTACCAGGCAAAAAACTTGTTAACTTGAAACTTAATTGAAGTAAATGTCAACATCTTGAATATTAATTGACAACGACAAACAATCAGAAGGCAAAAAAAACTTATCAATATCACAAAATGATTGTTAAATAGCTAAAATAGCTGAGAAACTAAAATGGCAAATAATTATGCCAACAGATGTTGCTCCATTAACATCTGACACAATTCAATTGTCATTGACAAATGACAATTATTGCCAATATATCTTATCACAATATTCCAAGTTAAAATAAGACTTTAGAAATTTTTTCATATACAATTGCGCGTTTGCATAAAAACGTTATTGAAAAAAAAACCTTTCGAAGCATAATAGTCGCTTTATCATATATTTTTTTTATCGCTCAGAAATAAATACAGTGGGACACGAGTTTAAAACTCGATTAGATGATAACATGTACAAAAAAGTAAATATTATAGGCTCGTTATTATAACGAGTATAAAAAAAAAATAGATGAAAAATTTTTTTAAAAAAATATATCAAACAAATTTATTAATCTATCAGTCTAACATCTGAAAAATTAAGTTTAATATTTGCTATTTTACAAGTGACCCTAATTACATTTCAAAAAACAAATGTCAATAGACAAAAATATTTTGCATTTTATTTATTACTTAAATATTATGTCATATTTGAACCCCCTCTTGCGGCAATTAATTATCAATTCAGTTATGCAATCAACTTGACAAATGATAATTTTTTTTTAAGCATGAATTTTTATGATTTAACGATTGGAAAAAATTATTTCAAGGTCGATATTAATTGCCATTAAAGTATAGTACAGTTTTGTTGATTGTTCGTTGATTGTATCGAAATTAAAAAATTTTACTTTAAATTTACCGACAAATTGAATTCGCATATCAACTGCGCATATAACTTTTATTGCGCATTTTGAAAAAATTATCTATGACTACATAGATCTTGTCTTGACAAGTATAAATTTAAATTTAAATAAGAATTGAATTTAATCCAATCCGGTAACACGACGAATCCCGTAGTTTATGGTTGCGCATGCGCATTTATCGCTAGATTGTGACGCCCACAATTGAATCTAGTCATACACCGTTAAAATGATAAAATTTAAATTCAAAATTATCATAAATAAACACATAATTGATTATATTTTTCAAATAAAATATTATCTAGTTGTCAATTATGATATTTTCTATTTATTTTTGAATATCAACTGTTTTTTTTTTTACCTAAAATCTTGTTCTCTAATAAAACCCCAAAATTGCCGAGAAATTTATGAAATTTTTTTAATAATCAATCTATTGTTTGGCTTGTTAATCAAGGTAAAGTAAAAAACTTAGAAAAATTTAGAAAGTTCATTCATATGACATACAAAACCTTAATTTATGAAATTTTTCTTCTTTCGATTAAATTGCATTTGCAGCGACTCAAAAACGGCAGTATATTTTGATAGTGGTATATACATTTTCCCCACTTTTTGATGCACTTACATATACATTTATATGTAGATTGAATATATGTGATAATAATAATAACATTGATATAAATTTTATATACAAAAATTGAGTTTTTATCGTAGGCGGAGCAAATTGAAAAGAAGATGTGCGCGCGCCTGTCACAAATGCCACACGGCACAGGTGAAACATACACAAGGGATGAGGATACCAAGGTAAAGCCACGAGGATTTTGAGGTACTTGAATCAGTCAGGGTCCTGCAACTCATCGGGACACTCACATTTAACTTCTCTTCAAATTCGTTCATTTTCTTCGTAACAAGTAGTTGAAAATTTGTCTGACCATACGTAGTTTTTACTACTTGGAATTTAAAAAACACTTGCAATAGTTGCAATCATCAACGAGTTTATAATTTTTACATCATATTTTCTTTAAACTTTAAAATAAAACAATTGCAAAAGTGTTTAATACGTGTTTTTTTGTTTTTTACATTAAATTTTCTTCTTTATTTGATATTTTTTTGCGTTTATAAACTTAGGCGTTTGGAATATTTAGCTGATAATTATTTAAACACAAAGTGAAGTGTTAATCATAGTGAAATTATTATTATTATGATATTAATTATATTTTTTAATAAAGTGTTGTTTAAATGATAAAAAATTATTTGGAAAAATAAAATTTAAACAAATTAAATAGTCAAAATGTGTGGTAAGTTTTGTTTTATAAAATTTATATTTTTAAATTTAAAGAAAAAATTATTTATATTGTCTTGAAACTATTTGAAGTATATTTAATTTATTTTTGATGGTTTTTAAAAATTTCATGGTCATGTTTAGTTTAAATAATGAGCTAAAAAAAAATGTATAATTTTAAATTCATGGCCACGTTTATTCTTGACAAACACTTGCTAAAATGAATTGCCCCAATAACGATTTAATTTATTTGATGATTAAACAAAATTATGATCGTGCGTAGAAACATTTTATCATCAATAAGTTAAAATAAAAAATTATTAAATATTTTTTAATAAAAAAAAACATAGTGATTGACAATCAGACACATGAAAAAGTCATAAATAAAATTCTACCTGCATTTTAAAATAACATAACTTATCCTCTGGCTAAAAATCATTATATTAATTTTGAAATATTTTGACATATTTGAACAGTTTTTTCGATTTTATATGAAAAATAAAAGTCACCTGTCAGATTTCACAAGATTGTCAGTTCGTCAATGTAAAAAATATGATATAAAAATAGAAAACAACTGAATCAAAATAAATATTTAAATGAAAAAAAAAATTAGAATACAGTGAAAAAAATTATATTTAAAAAAAAAATTTTACACTTGTTCATACAAAGACTTTTCAAACATCATTTTAATTTCTTGACTTGATCATTATTTGACATATTATAAATCCTCAAATCCATAAAAAATATCATGTATTTAAATTTTATCAATTTTTCCACAATTTATAGAGATTTTAATGAGATATTTTTCACGTATAATCAGTTTCTATATACTCTGACGTCAAAAAATATATAAAAAAAATTGAAATTTTATTTTTTTCAACACGTGTGGCCTCGGTATTACATACATATTTATTATTAATTTATTTTTTTTTCCATATTAACACTGATATATCAAATGAACATGAGATTAGGCATCAATTGAAATAGAAATTTTTTTTTTTATTTTATTTTTCAATCAGTCATTAATTTACAAACATCACGAATATTATATTAACAGTTGTTTAACAGATATTGACTATACCGGAAATTACAAAATAATTTACACACATATTGACGTGTTTTTTTTTTAATCATTTCATATTGAGTTGGGTCGTGATAAAGTTTGGAAATATAATTTTTATATCACATGATAAAAATAGCATTTGTATATATTATTTATGATAAAATTAAATGAAAAATAATAATTTAAATAAAAATAAAATTAAACGATCAAATTAAATTTATTAAAAATTAAATAAATTATGATAATAATTTTGTATTATTAAAAATATAACAACAAACACGCAATGTTAATATTTTAATAATATATTATTTATTAATAATAAATAAATTGAAAAAAAAAATTGCAGAAACAGTGCCAAGAAGTTGGTCAATGAAACACGATATTCACAGTGGTGGAATACCAGCTGGAGCATTATCACCACCAGCAACATTGTCACCACCAAGTAGTCCATGTATATTACCATCATCACCATGGAGTCCAGGTGGTCCAGCTAATGGTAGCAACAGCTCAAGTAGTGGTATATCAAGTATACAAAGTACTGTTCCTCTATCATATAATCAACGTCTCAGTGCTTTTAATTTTGTATCAAATTACAATCCTGATTTTATCATGCAAAAACATCCAACAAATTCATCATCAAGAGGTAAATATAATTCAAATCATAATATATTTTACTTGTAAAATAATTTTTTAAATATTATTTTTTTATATTTTTGGTATTTTAAAAATGTCCAAGTAAAAAAATTGTAACAACACATGAAAATTTTCTTTAAAATATTTTAAACTGTTTCACTAATGTTTGAATGAAAAAAAAAAATGTTTATTATGACTAAAGAATTTTTTAAATTATTTATTTTTTTTACTTGTAACATTTAAAAATTTTAAAAGAACTTCAGATAGTGTTTAAAACAGTCAAAAATAATTTAGAACTCGTTGGAATGTAAAATTCAAAGTAAAAAAATTTAATTCTCATGATTAAGAAGAGAGAAAATAAATGAATTTTAAAGAATAAAAAAATAAAAAGAATGATGAAAATGTATATAAATACATATGCTATTGAATGAGAGATAAAAAAAAAATGATAAAATAAAAAAATTTGTGTGTTACAGTTACAGACATGCGAAGTGGTCTGATGTATGGTAGTTACAATACGACTTGGTGGGCCCATCATGCAATGGGCCTTTTGCTGCCGCATTCCCTTTTGCCATCAAGAATTTCAGGCCAACAAACGACACCAGTTGCTCAACATTCACCCATACATCCTGAACCACCTAGTCCAATTCGTACAAATTCTCCACAAACAACAATAACAACACCCGAACAACCACAATATTCTTCTGGTAAAATTATATTTTTATCATTTTTTTTTTTTTCATTTATAATATTAAATTGTGTCAACAACTTGGCCAACTAATTATTGTCAAATAGATAAATTAATCAGAAGTTTAAATATGAAAAAATATAAAAAAAAAAGCAAACAATTAACTGCTTTAAAAATATGAAAAAATAATAATAAAAACCGGTTGTTTAATTGAGCTAAAATAGAAAATATATTGCATGATTATTTATCAGTTGAAGTCTTATCAATTTGACAAGTAACTCGGTGAATTATCGAATCCCACGGTATATATTTGAAAAATAAAAAATAAAAAAAAAAATATTAAAAGAGAAAAAAAAGACATTTTAAAATTGATATTAATTTAATTTTTTTCATTGGTGTATAGTTGAAGGTGCTGGTCGTTTTAATGAGGAAGAAGTGCCCCTCAATTTGAGCACAAAACCAAGTGATATATCATCGGGTATTAATCGAAAGAGTGAAATTTGGTCACCTGGTTCAGTTTGTGAGCGTGAAGCAAGAGAAATATCAGCAAGAAATTCACCATTAACAACAACACCAATAATTACAAGGCAAATTCACCATTCACCACTGACACCACCATCATCAAACGAACGCACATTTCAGGTAATTAATATTATTATAAATATTTTGTTTTTATTTTTTTCTCAAAAATTATACTGTAAAAACTACTTGTTAAAGTAGAAAAAAAAAAATAATTTTTATATTTTATTTAACTTGAAAAATTACACCGTAAAAATATGAAAAAAAGTCGTTAATTTTTGTTATTTTTTTATTTTTAAATAATTTTTTTTTTTTAGTTATTTATATTTTATATATTTTTTACAATCGATTTTTCAAGATAACCGTGTCACGAGTGAATAAAAAAATATATTTGTTGTGTATTTTATGAAAAAAAAAAAAAAAAAAAACGAGATTTTCTGTGATAAACTTTTTGCAGCTTTGAAATAGTTAATTTTCTTTTCAACGAAAAAAAAAGGATAAAAATATATTTAGATTTTGTTAATGGAAATTTTAGATTAAACAATGGCCATGTTATCATAGTGTTTGTGTCTATTTACAATCCGTGATAATTTTTTGTTTTTTAAATAAAATTTATTTATATTTTTTATACTTTTGCCGCGCACGTTCTCTTGGAATCTTGTAAAATTACAAGTTTTATGATCATTGCCGATAAATACAGTGTTTTTTATTTATTTATTTATTTTTTTTTGTTTATTTTTTTATTTAATTTTCATCAGTATATGTATACTGCCACCATGCGAGAACCTTTTTTGCAATTTTTTTTATTTTGTCACTTAGTATGCAAGTGACACACGATCGTAAAGTACAACTTGGCTATATCGTTGTTATTTTAAAATTTACCATGGCCGATTTTAACTTCATGTAAACACAAGTAAAATTATACAAAAAAATAAAAATTAAAAAAAAAAAAAATTACACAGTAGTACAATACATTTTAAAAAAAAATCGCTCGAAATTTTGCAATAAAATTTCCTTAATTTTCTATGACAAAATAATAACAACCCTAAAGCTGCAAAAAAATAAACAACAGATTTTATCAGTATTTTTTCCGCCTTTCGCGAATCGATCTAAAAAAAAACGCAATAGCCATATTATCACCGTCGTTTTTTTTTTTTTTTTTTTCTTTTTGCTTTAAATTTATTATTACTATTGCATTTTTTTTTTTAATTTTAGTAATTTGCATCTAGTCAAATTACACCTAACGTAAGTGTCGAGTAGAAAAATGAGCGAAACAATTTAATTTTTTATCAATTCAACGGGAATCCTGATAAAAGTCTCGTAATAATATAACAAACAATAAAAATTCAATTTATTAAAACAATTTCTAACATTTATTATTGTTTATTTTATGTTTTTTTTATTATTTTTTTACCTCATCATATTTATAACGATGTTTTCAAGCATAGAATCATGCAAATGAAGCTCCAACATTATAAATCATATTTACACTATCGATTCAATAAATTCATTATAATTTATTGAAATAAAAAAAATAATAATCATATATTCAAGTTTTTTTATTTCATTATTATAATAATACAATTATGATAATGTTGTGTCAATGAAATATTATTCATGTTGAATAAATATGACGCAAGATAATCGAAAAAAATATATTCATTTATAAAATTAATATAAAAAGTTTGTGTAGAATTAAAAATTAACACTTTTTTTTTATATTATTTATGTTTTTTTTCATTATAATTATATTTTTTAATAGCATAAGAGTTGATTGTTTATTATTTTTTATTATTACAACTTTATTTCCTTTTTTTTTTCGTATTTTAATCAAAGGAAAGTACATGTTTGTTCATTTGACTATTTAAGTTTTTATATATGTATAAACTTGATGGACATATGTGCATTTTTTTTGAAAGACAAAATCGATGTTTTACATGTATAAAAACCAGGTGAAGACGTGGCCATATCCCCAGTCAATAACATAATTAACAAAACTCGATATTTATGATGGGAATTTTAATCGATACATTTAATTTTTTAGTCTGTAAAAAAAAATATGACACAAATTTTGAAAGAGAAAATAATAATAAAATTGGAAATAAAATATTGGAAAAATTGTAGAAAAGATAAATGAAAATTTGTCTTAATTTGATATTCAAATAATTATTATGATTTGTTGGGATTTTTAAGTGAAAATTATTTCTTTGTTGATGGAAATTTATTGTTGGTATCGTAGAGGTGTCTAGACGGTATATCAAGTGTGCCAAAAAGGCGCAGTTTCATTCTTATTCCAAGTTGTCATTGTTTCGTATTTTTTTATTTAAGAAAAAAAATATAAAAAAGAAAGGCGCCAGTCGCCTCCTGGTGTTAACAATGAAATAACCCATCACAAACGTGAGGTCAACCACATTTGCAAACACAGGTGCAACTGACCTGTCTAAGGTTTTCTCCTTCTCAACATGAATTGTCATGAAAAAAAATAAAAAAAAAATTATTTTTAAACTACATATTTTATTTATCTATTTTTTATTGATTTTATTTTCCATCATACAATAAAACCAACAAATAATAAATTAATTTCCAATTGAAAAAAAATTTTAAATCGAAAAAAATTAACAACAAAAAAATTAGCTAAAATTATTTTTAAATGGACTAAATTTTGGGTTGTTTTATTTTTAATTTGATAAAATGATGACGTACTATTGTCATTATCAAACCAAAAAATAGAAAATATATTTAATGAATTTTTTTTCCTATTGATTTTACATTGATTTGATGCTTTTAACCAGACTGTTGATCGTCATTGCGTGACAAACATGATTACAATAAAGTGACAATGTTCATATAGCAATTTTCATAATTTTTTTTTTACTGTGCGTTTTATCATATCACTCAATTTATTCATACATTTTTTTTTTTTTTTAGGCTGATTAATAATCAAATGATTATAATCAAAACATCATAATAGATTTCTCATTGATATTAAATTTTTAAATTAATTATTTTTTCATTTTTAATATGATTACAGTGTAAACAATGTGGCAAAGCCTTCAAAAGATCTAGCACATTGAGTACTCATTTATTAATACACTCGGATACAAGACCCTATCCATGTCAATATTGTGGCAAGAGGTTTCATCAAAAATCAGACATGAAAAAACACACGTACATACATACTGGTAAGTTTTTTTCCATATTAAATTTACTTTTTTGCTTTTTTTTTTTCACCCTTTTATCATTTGATATATTTTACTTTTTTTATTTCTCAATTTTTTTTTATTATCGCTACTTTTGTGGTTTTTTTTTTGATATAAAAGTTTTAAATTATTTTTAAAAATTCACATGTATTATTTTCAATTGTTTTTATCTTTTTTTCTTTTAATTCTTTTATTATTTTTTCTTGTACTTTTGCAACAAAGTCTGTGTAAAAAAAAAAACACCTTAAAATTTTATTATAAACCAATAATTATCGTGAATTATTAAATGACAATGGAAATATAAAAGAAATTTCTGGTACAGTTTAAACTACGACATTGATATTTTACACAAATGTCCCTTTATTGTCTCGCCTTTTATTTTTTTTTTTTTTACAATCACGCAAGTTTATTAAGTGATTCAATCGATACGAGTACTTTATTTTTTATCCTATACTATACGTAAATTTGTAAAACATTAAAGTGAATTTTTACATCAACGTAAAGTCAATTAACTCAAACAACAAATTATTTTTACACTCGCCAGTATGTTATTTAATTGAGAACTAAAAAATTAAATGTAGAAATATCAGCTTTCATTAAAATAATAGAAAAAAAATGTCTAATAATAGACAGTATGATGATGTAAAATTTGTCCCCTTATTTTATCCAATTGACAAAGCATTTTGAATAATTGAAGAATCAGTAAGTGAATGACTCGTAAATACACAATAAAAATGAAGCCAAGTCTATATAATTTTTGTGCAAAACTAGAAAATATTTATACGAAATTATCCTATGAAAATTTGTATATTCCATAGATAAATTGTTGGACTAGTAATATTTTAGCAGCTTTAAATAACACAGTGTCATTGTGGTGTGTAAAATTTTTTTATTTTAATTTCCCCTATTTGTTAATTAGCTTGAAACATGCACCCCAACATTGTCGACAAACTTGAGCACGTGTCTTATATATATGTGGCATTATACCATTTAATACATGGATAAGTACACAGTTGTAAACACGAGACAAATTTTAAAATACAGGAAATTCACTTAACGCCCAACAAACAAACTATTTCCCATCGCACCTTCCTTCCGGTCGTCTCTGCATTCTCATCTTTATTATTATTCAAAATTTATTAAGAAATTTTATTAATTTATTTGCCGAAATTTGTTGATATAAAAATATTTTTTATCCAAAATTAATATTGTCTAAATGGGCAAGTTGAAAATTGAATTTTGGGCTTTTAAATTATTCAAATGTTTAATGTTTTGTTTAAACTTTGGCGGTAAACATTTGAAAAAAATATGTAGAGACATTTCGTTATGACATTTGGAAAATATTTTACTTTTTTTAACAAATTTAATACTCAAATTTTTATGAATGCAACGAAAGTATGTTGTAATCATACATAAGTGCACATTTATGTCGTCATTTTTTTTTTTGAATAATCAAGTATAAAAATTGCCAAGAAAAAAAAATAAAAGGGAAAATACAATTGGTATTTAAATGATAGTATATAGTTGTTTCGAAAAAAAAAAAAAAAAGACAAATAACACAGTAAAATTGTCGGCAAAGTGAAATAAATTGTATCATTTATGATAGAAAAAAAAAAAATATTCGTTCTAATCCTTTGTACTTAGAGGCAGCAATAGAAAATAAAAGAAAAAAAATTGTCGAATAAATTAAAAATGCATTTTAACATCAAGCTAAAAGTAAAAGTATTTTTACAATAATTTTTTTTATCCCTTTTTATTTGTTATTTGTTTAAACAAAATGTAAATTGTAAATATTTTAAACTTCAAAGAAAAATAAAAACTTTAAATTGTAAAATTTTGTGAACAAAACTTCCGCATTTACATCGCAACTTGTTCATGAAAATTTTATTAGCTGGCCTTATTTTTTTTTTGTATATCACAAAACCACTGTTGTTATTCAATAATTATATATTTAAAAAAAAAAAAATTCTAGATCATCGTTGAGTCATTTTTAATAGCCTAATGATTGACGGTTTTTTTTTATTGATTTTTATTAAAAATTTATTGACCAAGCTGTGTTTTTTTTTCGAAATTTCTTTTTTAAATTTAATGATAGGTGTCTAATGTACACTTAAAACATACGATTTATGTATTTATTTAATTATGCAAACACACGAAAGCTTAATGAACTTGAAATAATGAACATTTGAATTATAAAAAAACTCATTAGTTTCGTTTCGATAAATTTTTCAACGAGCTCTATTTAAATATATAATTATCGCCACGAATGGAAAAAAAAGAAACAATAATTATACGAAATAATAAAAAAAAAAATAATATTATTTAAAAATAATTACGTGTTATAAATTAATTTGAATCCTCAAAAATATATCACATAATAATTTGATTTTCGTTCAACTTTTTTTTTACTAAAATTTCAATTTTACAAATATCGCTTTGTAAAAATATTATTTATTTTCTTTAATGGCTGGCTTTATAATCAAGGTATATTTTGCAATAACAAAATAATTGTTGTTTTTTTTTTTTTCATCGACGTTTATTGATAAAAAAAATATAACAGGAAAAAAAGAAAAATGAAAAAATAACAACAAAATGATAATATGATCTTTCGAATAAAATAACTTAAAATATTCATAAAATAATAAAATAAAAAATATTAATTAAAAATTAATAATAAATTATGTATATTTAATTTATTAATGATGACTTTTTTGTATTTTTAAATATTAATTTATTTATTTATTCAAGTTTTATTGAGCTTTTAAAACAGCAGGTTTATAACCGCGACATTTATTGATTATTTTATATTTTTTGTTTATGGGAAATAATAAGATGATCAATATTATTTTATTGTTATTGATAATTGAAAAAAAAAAAAAAAAATATTAAAGAAATTATTTATCATATTATTATTGTTATTGTATCATTGATATCGCCACATTTATTATTTATTATTTGCCAATTGAAAAATAACAAAAAATACAAATTAAAAAAATTTCTTTGTTGCTGAATAAATAAATCATTTTCAGTATTTTTTTGATAAACAATTACACAGACATTTACTTTTCATTGAGGCAATTATAACATTGCCATTATTATTTTTTAAATAACAAAAATAATAACAACGAGATTTATATTCTATCAACAATTATTAAAAATATTTTTTATATATTTTAAATGAAAATGTTAAAATATAAATAATTAAATCAAAATTATATTCATTTATTTTGACAAATTGTTTATATAATTATTTATTTATAATATAAAAATCAATTGGCAAATGAATGGTATAAAAATAATGTAAATTGTTTGGGATATTCGCGACGTAAAATCTTGTTTTATTATCTGTTTGGTTTTTTTTTTTGTATTAATCATTAAACACTGATTAATTAAGATAAAAAAAAAAACATCTGGCACTATATATAATTATCGGTATAAAAATAAATTCAAATTACGTCAATGCAAATTGAAATTAAAATTGTCACTAAGCGCACTTTTAAATTGAGAGATAATAAATATTATCATTTTGGTTTTTGACAAGAGTGATAGTTCATTTTTCTTGGAATCAATGACAATGACAACTGTCAAATAAATATAAATAATGTGTTGTAAATAAAAAATTATAAATTCGCAGAAAATTATATATTATTGTTAATGTCAATATACAATTGCACATTAATAAATAAAATTTATCAATTTCCTTTTAATCATTTTGTAAAACGCACGATTGCTTGCAAGAATTTGATAGTTTATTCAGGTGTATCTGACTAATAACCTTCATATCAACGTCACAATAACCTTAGAATTTTTATTCATTTGTTTATTTTTTTTATTTATTAAAAATCAAATGTCAGGGAAATAGTTAATCTTCAATTAATAAAAAGAATTTCAATCAAAGAACGACAAATTTATGCAGCAAATTTTTTGTATTTCAAATCATTTTAAATTAAAAAATTAAAAAATTAATAATAAAATTTTAGTTACAACTGATGACATGAAAATTTAATTAATTATTTAAAATAAATTTATCAAATTAATTTTAAATTATTATTATTTTTGTAGAAAATTTTTTTATTTTTTTTTTTTGGATTTTAAAATGAATAAAATTTCAAGTCATTTGACCACTTGAATTACCTGCAGTGTTTACATCGCCTCAATAAAAATAAATTATTTTCTAATTATTTTCTAATAAAACGTGAAATTTTTAATTTAATTTTCAATATTAAAAATCTTTATCAAAAAAAAATAAAAAACGACGTGAAATTAATGTCATTTTGTTTTTATTTATGTTGCAGGTGAAAAACCACATAAATGTGTTGTTTGTGGTAAGGCATTTTCTCAATCAAGCAATCTGATAACCCACATGAGGAAACATACGGGTTATAAACCCTTCCAGTGTGGTCTTTGTGACAAGGCATTTCAAAGAAAAGTTGATTTAAGAAGACATCGTGAGGGACAACATCCAGCTGCACCCGCACTTGACTATCGTACATTACAAGTACCAAGTTCAAATGATTTATCAAGATCATCATTGACACCAACAAGCTATCATCTCATACCAGTACCAGCCAGCAGCTGAGACCAAATACATTTTAATATTAACATAAATATCAACTTAGAAAAATCAAAAATAATAATTTTTTTAAATTACAAATCGGCTGGACCAATGAGTTTCTAAAAAAACTATCAAATAACAAATGAAAAAAACTAGTAAAATACAGTTTATACTTGAATTTTTTCATAAAAATTTTTAAAAAAGTCTAACTGTTATGTCCAAGTTTCATCGTCATAAATATATATATATTTTTTTTTTCCTGTCGAAGCCGTCCAATTGTTTAAAATTAAACTGTAAATACAGATGTTGAGGAAATAATCATTTAAAATTTAGTTGTAGCTATATTAATTATCAAAAAAAAATGGAAAAAAAGTAAAAAAAAAATTTAAAAAAGAAAAAAACCAAAAATAAGGGTGGACTATTGATTGTGTGAATAAAAAAAAATTTATTTATATTTTTTTTAAATGAAATAGTGCCTCGTAAAAATTCATGAAAATGAATTAAAATTTGAGTAAAAATAAATTCAATTTTATATTTTTTACAAATAAAAATATATTTTTTTTTATTCACATAATTATTTGTCATCAACTTTTAAATACTTTGATCGTATATTTATTAAACACAATACAATTGCAAACTGTACATAAGCTTGGGACACGTGATTCACTTGATATTTACGATTTAAGCCGATTTGAATTGGTTTTTTTTATTCATTTACTTCTCAATCGATTTAGAGAGAAAAAAATATTTTAAATACATTTTGAAACACGTGTCATAGTCCATCAAAACCAAAGCCGTATTTCTTTTTTTTTATTTTTATTTTTCATTATAAAATTATCTGGCAGGTTAGAAGAACTTAATCAAAATTTGTACTGAAAAAAAATCGACGTAGATTTATTTGAAAAATCGCCCAAGATTTATTTTAAAAAACGAAAAAAAAATTATTATTTTTTTTTTAAATCAAAAAGTATTTAAATGATTTATTTTTTAATTTTTTTTTTTTTTTTTTTTTGCGCTCTATTTTTCTAGGCACACGTGAATTTATATATTTTTTATTTTTAATTTATCGGTCGGATTACGCAATTGATTCCTTGAAACGCCGGAATAAAATCGAGGATTTCATAGCGGCTAGAGTCCAAAGATGTAGACTTAAGGCTTGTATCGACGCTTATGCATAATTTACGTTTAAACTGGTCAATAAAAAACATCAATAAATAAAATTATTACTTAATTGTAATGATTATTCGAGGTTTTTTTAATTTTTTTCGATCAAGTTTTTATCATAATGCTGGCGCGTATACAATAGCCGTTTTTAATTTGTATAAAATATACCATAAAATAATTAGACAATTTTAATAATCTAAGTTAATTATTAAAATATTAAAATTATTATTAATAAAAAAATAAATACGTAATTTGTAAAGAAAATTTTAAAAAACAATTAAATTAAAAAATTAAATATAATGAAGTTTATAATTTCAATGTAACATTTGTATAAAAAAGAAATTATAAAATATAAAATTGTAAATGTTAATGCAATTTGTTGATTTTAAATTTACAAAAAATTAAAATTAATATGAAAATTTTGTGTTTATTATATATCATTTAGGTAATATGATTTATTGTAAAATAAAAAAAATGACAACGTTGTAAATCGGTAAAAAAAAAACCAAATAATATGTTTATTATTAATTAATAGTTAAGAATGATATTGAGTAATAAATTGTTTTTCTCATAAAAAAAAATATTTTTGTTGTTAATTTATGTGTTGTTTTTATTTATTGATAAGAAATGTTTATTTATCCTTTTTTATTTTATAATTTTAGAGGGTAAAATGATAAAAAGCACAGTAAAGAGATGGGAAAAAAAAATGGAGAACTTTTTCTCGTATTTTGTAAGAATTTCTCCGTGAATGTCCTCGTAATCCTTTCTTGTCATTACCGTTACATATGTTAATCACTCTTTTTAGTTATTTCAAAATATTGTATTGGAATTGACAAGGTAACGTACAGGCTGACATATTTCACGTTTCCTGTCGAAATATCTATGAAATTATTGAAGAAATAAAATAGTTTTATGCATTTTTTACATCGTTTGAGTTTATATTATTGTTTGATCTTTAAATATATATAATTATATAAAAAATCAGACAATGTATTCTGATAATAATATGCAGTGCTCCATAAACTCAGACAACTTTACTTACTTTGCGGTGGGTTTACCGATGCGAAAACGTTCTTAAGTCTTCTCATAGCTACAAGTGCAACAGAATAAATTACGAAAGTATTTATTACGAAAAATTAAGTTTGGAAAAAATAAATTAATAAAACAAACAAACTGAATAATAATTTTTTTTCATTTCCAAATTTATTTTTTCGCAATTTATTTTTTCGCAATTTATTTTGTTGCAATTTAATCTGTCAAATTATTCGGGACAAAATCTTTTAGTCTTTTAATGAAGCAGAGTGGTTAAATGAGTGTTTCTTTGTGCCACCAGAATCACTCTTAAACACTCACGACAAAAATCAATTTAAATTTTCAATTCATTTGGAATTATTATTCTATTTTTTCGCGATTTATTTTGTCCCGATTCATTTTGATGAATTCATTTTGTCGCGTAATCTAAACGCGTAGTCTTCTCTTTCAAATTGATTTCGAATAAATAATTGAATTTATTATAATAAAAAAAGAAAAATAATAATATGCGTTTTAAAATTATAAAGGTTAATAGAAGAATTTTATCTAAACATTTACGATTTAAAGTTAAATTCTGAAATAAATGAAAATTATTATTTTTTCCTGGTTGTGATAATGAAGTTGATGTGTTTCTAGACTTTTTACGACTCATTTCAAAGGTATAAATAAGCAGTGTAATTTTTAAAATATTAAAAATTCAATTTTGCTCTACTTATCAGTGTAAACTCGCATAAATTTCGACAAAAATGAAGATTATTTCTTTGGCTTGGGCTTCAATTTTCATTGTACTCGCTGTATTTTCGAATGGAGCTACAGCTGATGTATTGAGTCAAAAAATAAATAAAACAATTAATATTTTTTCTTTTGCACAGTGTGACCCAAAGGAGACACTTAGCAAATGCTGCATTGGCACTTGTCTATCAATTGGAGGATTTCCACCAAAATGTACTTAAAATTAAACATCACAACTCTGAAGTTGACTCACAATGTTACATGATAACTGCATAATTATTAAACTAAAATAAAAACCAATATGTAAAGCAAAATTTAAGATAAAATATTGTAAACTTTTTCTTTTTTCGTTCGAAAATAATAAAATAATTATCAAAACTAAAAACATTTATCAGTTCTGAATTTATCTATTTTTATATGTAAGAGAAACATGAAAAGTTCAAAAAGTATTTACTGACTTCTTTTAAATTTTATTAAAGAAAAAAAGACTTGTCTTTATGGGA
>JAPYYR010000506.1:0-28381 GCA_030523065.1 Aphidius colemani
ATTTTTATGACCTGCTGTTTAAGAAATCAATAATTAAAAGTAGTAGCCTTCTATGTCTGATCCGGAAAAAAATCCAAGAGGTAGAAAAATGGGTGATTGTTTTTTAAATTCAATAGTTCCCTACCCCTTTAGTCTATTTCAAATGACTTTAAAAAATTCTAAAATAACATTTACAACCTTCTGATGAAGAAAATGATAATTAAAAGTGATAGCCTTCATTGACTGAGCCGGAAAAAAATCCAAGAAGTAGGAAAATAGATGGAACCAACGATAATACTTTGGATGTCTGACTAATGCTTGACATATACTACTTGCACCATGTTAAATCACTTGACCACTAAAATAACTCGTGTCTAATCCCTATGGTATTTTGTTTTTAGGCTTCATTCCAACTTTTTTATTCTGTTATATTTGTGGTTTAACTACATAGTGCTTTAAATAAATTTATTGTATTAAATTAATCAAAATTATTATTATTTACACAACAGAATAGTGCAAGATGATAAACTTTAAACCTGCCTTTGTCACAATGCGTTTGATAATTTTGTTTTCGAAGTGATCGGGTGGCTTGGCATTTCTATATAAATAAAAATTATGATTGAATTATATTGACTTTCAAGTTTTTCATTCGTGTCATGGACAGAGTCTCATTACTTGACATTTCTTTTTATCATATAAATTAATTTAAAAAATTTTTTTTCTCATTATTTACGCTTCTAATAACACTTATGACTTTTTTTAAAATTTTTCAAAAGTTTCTTTACAAAGTTCTAGTTTTATTTCTCTCCTACTGGCAAACGAGAGATGTGAAGTTTTTTTTTTTGAAATTACTTATATGTGTATTTTCATTTTACCTTTTATTTTTTATTTTCAAGGGAAATTTTTTTGAAGGTTTCCCCACAAAGTAAAACAGCAATTCAAATTTGGCTCTCATTCAAGACACAACATCTTAGGGTTTCAATTACATGTACCTTTTCAATACTTGCCTTGAACCATATATTATTATTATAGTAAATAGCATACCTTCTTATATTACAGATACATGAGCCTCAGATTGTATATACATATCGTGTTTCAAAAAGGTTTTCCTTTTATTTTTTTCTTCATTCCTATTGAAAATAGTGATGTATATATTTATATACATATAAACTACAAGTCAAAGTATATGACTTTAAAAATTTCATTTCCTTTCTCTTTATATGTAAACTATCTATATTTTGTTTATTCACAAATATAAAGATTGCATATTGTCACACACAATGTGCATGTGTATCTATGTAAAATGCAGGCAAAGCAAAAAACACTCGATGCCTTTTCCAACCAATAATTTATACAACGACCGAGTGTTGCCGAATTGTATTCACGCTACAGTCTTTTTCAATTCTTTTTTTTTTTTGTTTTACCTTTTTGGTTCACCTATTTTTTCATTCTCAGTGTATGCCTTTTACATTCATTTTTATATCCTTCCCTTATGCTAGAAAATAAAATTTTAATATGCCAGAATCTCATGTTAGTATACACAGTTTATATGTATATTCAAAGAGACTAGATATAAATTTTTATTCATATATATTTTCGCGAAAAAACAAAACAAATAAATCGATAAAAATTAAATTTAATTTTTTTGAAAATAAAAAATGATTAAAATAAATATTTATTTGCTTCAATGGAATACTTTTTTTGTTTATTCATAGTTATATTGATTTTTTAAATTATAATAATTAATTTTATATATCAAACTTTATAAAGATTTTATAAATCCAAGGGTGGTTTTTGTGTTTATAGAAGTGCTTTTCTATATGAATCGTGGTCTAGATTATTTGAAGCTTTGTACTTATGAAAAAATGTATTAAAAAGACTGTGGTTTTGTACACATCTAGTGGATGTGTGTAATGCATGTATGTGAATAAAAGATAGGGCTCAGAATGGCTCAAGTAGAATTGACAATAGGTTCTATACAAATATAGTGTTGGCTTGTGTTAATGTGTATACATGACTAACTAAAAAGGGCAAATGTATTTGATGAAAATTCACTTTGGTATAAATTTATCAAACTGTATAGCTGATCCAATTCACTTTGCACTGTTCATCATCAATTTCAAATGAAAATTTAAATCTAAACTCAATTTTTTTTGTTAATATATTTGAAAACAAAAAATTTTATAAATAGCAGTATCAATTTTATATGTAAAATATTTTATATTTTATAATTTTCAAATGTCAATAAATTATTGATATTGATAAGGGTTGGGTTTTAAATTAAAAATAGAATATTTAGTTTTTGTTTTGGTAAAAGAAAAAGGGTATATATATAAGGGAGGAAGAGTATAATATGGAAACGGTGTTACACATTTTCATCGTGGAGGTCATAAACATTGAATTCAAAGAAAATTAGAGCCTCGACCTCACTGTAGGAGAAATTGAGAAAATGAAAAGCAGAGGATGAGCTTCAATCTAGCTTGAATCTTGTTGCAACCTCATTTCTAATATAACTTGTGTTTTATATTATTTTTTTTTATTTTTTTCTCCAAATATTTTCCTTTTCTAAATTATCCTTTTAACGACATGTATACTTTTATATTATTTTCTATAAAATCAAACGTCTATTCCATGAAAATATCCAATAAAATTGAATAATAATTGAAATTAATTGATAATTTTAAGCTAGCATAAATCGATAAGAGCTTATTATATACCGAGAAATTGAAGATTATGAATATTTCATTATCGATGTAGCTTTGATGTATTAAATTAACCTGAAGATTAATAATTAAGATTTAACGTGAGTCAAGTGTTTACTGGTCCAGTCAATTTTCCTTAACTATTATAAAGCTACATGACTATTTATGAAGGGTCATTGATTGCTCAAATATTTATGTATCCCCAGCTACACAACTGATATTATTTCATGATGTCATTCAATGTCATTGTGTATTTTATAAATATGAAATATTGTCATTGTCACTTTTTGAAAATACATGGAAAATAATAGTGGACAATTTAGTGTCTTGATTCAGTGATTGACAGTGATATTTTATTCACAAAAATATTTAGTAATTGATATTATTTTGTTTGCTATTGACATTAAAACAATTAAAATCTTTTTTACTTTACTCAATTAAATTTTTGATTATCAGTTGATTATTTGAACATATTTAATATTGATCGGTGTATTTTGAATTACCACAAATACTGTAAAATTTAAGATAGCAAGTTTTTTGGGAGAATATTTTGATGTCTCTATTATTTGCAATAAGATATTACATGGGTTTTTTTTTTTCTTAAAAAGATAACAATCAGTGATCGTTATACAATTCTATATATGAAAAAGTTGTTGGGTTTTCTCAGTGAAACGCTTTAAATGATGTCATGAAATTGTAATAGTTTTTTTCAGCAATATACTACGTATAAATACACTTATCTGCAGTCTAAAGTACTTTGCTTTCGAATAATAATGTCACAAAAAGTAATATCCTCCGGATGATACTCGACGTTACTGCTTGATCTATACTATTATAAAATTCAATTTTTTTCTTTTTATTTTTTGTATTATATATTATGAAATTTTATAAAAAAAACACTATCAACAAAGTAAATTGGTCATTTTTTTTTTCTTTTTATATTTTATTTTTAAAGCATTGAATTTCCTTGAAGAAAATTAAGTTTGGATTCTTTTAAAAATTTATTAATTTCAATTTTCATGTTTTGATAATTATATATTCATTGAAAGAAAAAGAAACCGCATTGATTTTCTTTTAGATTTTACTTTATGAATTTTAAAAGTTTTTAAATTATTTCATCTCTAATAAATGAAAATTCGCTGAAAACTTTTTCTTAGCAATAACTTTTCTATGGCATTATAAAAGATTTGTTCTATCAGTTACATGATATATTTTTTGTCAAATAGAATGACGAATATTCTTTGTCTTACTTGTGACTTATGAAGTATTATTTTTTTAAAAATAGATATACTTTGATTCGAATTTTATTTGGCTTTTAAAGTTTAAGATTTCATAAATTTATTCATTTTTTATAAATAAAATACGAGGAATCCTTTTTCATTATGGTTCATTGGTTCTTTTTTTTTTTTTTAAATTATTCTTTCAGTCGTGAATATTTTTGTACTATAAAATTTATGATAGAGTCTTTTTTTTTATCATTGCATTTTTTGTAATTGAAAATCAAGACTTTCGGTAGATTAATTTAATTCTCTTTTTGTTATCTAAGCGAGATTTTAATGCAGCTGATTATAAAAATAAATTCACCTCTATTATTGTATTAGAAAAAAAAATAAAAGTCATTAAAGTTTAAAATTAAAACTTATCACACACACTACCACGAAAAGCAATCTCGAGTGCCTAATGCAATCACAGTTTGATCATTTGCACTATTAATTCATTTATAGTGAAAGCAATTTAACGGTTAAATTTACCATAAAGCTGATTAATTACTTAACGTCTTATTCCAGTTAATCGATTAAAATTTAAAACTTCTTGAAGAAGTTTTTTTTACTTTCAATTTTCCATCAAAAAACTTGATGATAAAAAGTTTTCATGGTTTTTTTTTCTTTCATCTTCTGTTGATTATATAATATAATACAGCTTCTTGTAGTGTGTGAAGATAAGAATTATAAATAACTTGTACAAAACTTTCCTACAAAGATGATATTCCCTCTCACTAACAACTTTTAGTTTTGAAAATGCTTTACCATGCAAAAAGTGGATGATTATATGCGCATATATTTGTATAAATGTTGATAAGTTGGTTTTGAGTTATGCGCATGGAATTTAATGTGTTATGCTTGATATATCATATATGCTTAATAACTTTAAATTACAGCGCTAATATTATTTTTTGATGAATAAGTCATCCAAGATTATTGTCTTCACATAATATATTTAATTTCCATGCATAACCATAAATACAGCTAGTGAAGCTTGAGGTTGTACACGACGGATCACTCTAAATTTTGAGCTCCATTAACCACTGAATACATAGACAACACACCAAATAGACGAGAAAGTGACTGATATATATTCAAAATTAGTGGAAAATACATGTACCGTTCGGTTACATTTCAACCAAACAAACCATCAAATCAAAGCGACTATACACTACTTTGTTATTTGACTTGACTATGCAATGAATCTGTATATGTATTAATTTTATCTAATACAAATATAATTGATGAAAAATAAATTCATTCTAACATTTCAATACATGTACATACATTTTAATGATAAAAGTTTGAGCTTTATAAGAAATTTAAATTTGTTACAATGAACAATGAATAAATTACTTTTTGTTTAATTTACGTGTATTATAATGAAACATACTGTTTCTCAAAGTACAATACAATTAAATATTTCCAAAAAGTTATCATACATTTGAACAAAAAATAAAAAATTAATTCGGTTATTTTTTAATTAACAATATCAATGGACTGCGCATAGCTTTGATTTCAATAAATTCGCCTTTTAATAATTAAATATTAATTATTGAAAATTTTCATTTTATATGCTGGTAAAATATTTTTACAAATATTAATTGGAATGTTATGTAAAATTATTCAAAGCATTGCATAAAAATATAATGATGTTTTATTAAACAGACTGTCAATTAGCTTTGTTCATTGAAAAAAATAAAAAAAAATCAGTGAAAGATATAATATGATTTTCATTTGATGATAAATAATATATTTGTTGTGTTACGATGTGTCAAATGATATTTAATGTTTGCACAATGATTTATCAATGTTACTGTAGCAATGAATCGAAAGGCTTCATTAGTGTGGTTTGTGCGTATTACGTGCCTTGTAGATTAACGCATGCTCCGTTAAATTTGACCGCATTGTCCAGGTCACTTTGACCACATGTATATTTGTGTTACTATCATAAGCACAAGCCTCTCATATACACATTCACAGTAGCGTATATAATCTATGAATGACATTGGAATAATGCACATCCGTTGAGTGACGGATATTGTGGTTCAAAGTTTCATCTCACTTTATTCTGTGTCAAATATATAATATGCATACAGGTACACATATATTGCAGTGGATTAGAAATTGTTAAAGCACGTTTTCACCAAAAACCACATCGATACCTTTATGAAATTGTTACATATCCTATTTCTCATTTCAAAAATTATCTACAATATACACTTGCTCGTTATTTATTTATTTTTTTTCATTAATTATCAAACTTTAAACTCGAAAGTTAAAATAAATTTCAATCATTTTATATTTTAAATTAAATTAAATATTTAATCAATCAACGAATAAATAAAAAGTAATGAGTTTTTGTGAAATATAAAAAAAGAAAAAATAAATCAATAAATTTTAAATGAAGAAAAAGTATTAAAGTACTTGATGAAAATGTGATTAATGGTAGAAAGCTATTTTCTTCGGTGATCATCTTCTTTTGAATGTCTCTCGAGAGATAAATAAAAGCTGACAAGACGAGATAACTCGAATGGATAATTCACTCGTTGTGTATTTTTACGAGAAAATGTGGGTGACCTATTACATTTATTTTTTTTTATTTTTATTTTCTTGACTGATTAACGATTTGTGTTAATAGCAAGTCTACAAATTACACAGTTTTTATATATTATTTTTTTTTATTTCATTTCTTGTATTTATAAATTAATTGTTGATTTAAAAAATTAATTTTAAAAATTGTTATTTTTAAAGCTGTTTAAAGAAAGCTTATATTTTTTTTTTATTAAACATAAAATTAAATAGTTTTAGTTTGAATTTTCAAGTCGAATTTCACAGTATTTGATAGATAAATTTATTTGTATACACTTGTGGATGTAATTATATTTATATAGTTGGAAAATTAATCGGAGCTTGCAAGTCATATGGCTATACTCAGTGGTTCCTACAAATTGAAACTATCAAGTTTTCTCAGTCGTATAAGATAGTAACGCATCCACAAGTTGTCACAAAGTTGGTACAGCTTAGTTAATCACATTAACTCGAAGTACTACATCGTGTTCAAACCACTCTAGAAATATTTTTCTACCATACAAATTCAAGACAATAGCTAATTGCTTCAGATGATAGTTTCTCTTACTAAAGTTTCATACAACTCATTGATAATTCAATAAAAAAAAATTACAATTAATAAAATATTATTTTTTTTTTATTTCTCTTTTTTAAATTTTTTTATTCAATTATTTATTTTTTTTTATTATTAAAAAGACAAGGGATTTTGTTGTATACTACACTTAACTCTGTTTATACACAAACATTATGTAATATTGTTATGATTATGAAAAATATAATTAATGCATCCATGAAAGCTGCTGTTAAAATAAAGTTACGTCTAAAAACCACTTGGTCGACAGCTTAACCTACGGTGTTGTTATGCATATCTATATATTTTACATATTGTATTTTTCATTCTAAAATGCATTAACCTCACTACTATTTTACGCGAAAAAATTAAAAAATAAATTTTAAATATGCTTAGAGATGATCTTTAATTAAAAGTTAATATTTAAACTTGAATTATGAAAGGAACATTGTAAATTTATGATTTTTAAAAATTCATAAGCTTTATTAAATAAATAAACATTGAAATTATTATAAATTATTTTAAGCTGCATAAATTTAACAAGTAATAAACAAATTTCAACCACAGTTGGTATGTATCACATCCCTATAGAGAATTTTAAAAAATACTCGACATGTTGTTTGAAAAGTTAAAATATCAAAATACATTTTTTATTTAAATTTATTTATACCATTTATTTTTCGTTTTTCCATTGAATATTTATTCTGACCGAGGGATATTATCATTAGTTTTATTTTTTCTTTCAATGACCTCGTTTGGTACTAATGACAATTGTACTCATGAATATTCAAAATTATTATTTTTTTTATTTCAAGTTTATTTTTTTATTAACATTTTAACGATGGCTCATATAAATTTCGCTTATTTTAATTGTTCCGACAGCTTCATCGCGATGTATAAATATCAATTTTTAAATAAATACCATTGGTATTTGGCTTATTATTACTAATTGAGTAATTTTTGGTTTTGAATAATTTAATCTTGATTAACTAAACTTATTTATTGCTATTGTTAATCAAAATAATTGACTGTTCATTAAAATAATTGCTTCATTTATCGTTACAACAATTGTAATGGAAAAATATCAAACAATAACTTTGAATAAAAAAAAGTTTTGTCTTTATTATTTTTAGTATAAACAAATTTTTATAAAATATTTTTTTAAATTCAAATTGAATGCAACCAGTGTGCCATAGTATAAAAAAGAAAAAAAAATCACTTCAATTCGTATTCATATCCGTTAAATGTTGTAGATTTTTCGCATTTTTACTTCTGTCAACAGTTGGTGTTGCCTTTCAACTGTAAAATCATCTGTACAGTTGTTTACCTCCATTTTTTTTCAATATAAAAACTTTTATATTTTGCTTTCTTTTCACATACACATTTTTTGTTTATTGATGTTGATATGTTGAATGAGGCTAATTACTGAGGCGTATTATCATAGAAATTATTTTTTCTAATTCAAATCCCATAATAATAAACTACAAAAATAATATTAATTGTAAAAGGATCGAGTGATTCAGTAAATAAAATATATTTAAAAAGAAAAAGAAATTGAATTATGATTTTGTATGAGTGCTTTTTTAGGATAAAAAATATAGAGCATAGTAACACAGATGAATACATAAATGTTCATAAACCATACGTGAAGTTTTTTGGTATTGGAGACAGGGCTAGGTGGTGGTGACAGTGGTTGATGGTAAATGTAGGATAGAAATTGTATGGTGCGGAGAAGAAAATTTAGTATGAGGTTAAATTTATATCTTGTTACAGGCATGGAATAAAATGACTGCCATTTTCGATGAGAGAATTTCGTATATCCATATATATGTTTGCTCTCTCTCAATTTTTTTGTATTTTATTTTTCACACACTTTTATATTCCTTTCTTTTTCTCCAGGATTAACCGTTGAAAAGCGGTTATAAATAAAAATGCTTGGATTTACGTATACTCTGATATTTTCATGTATATATGGAAGTCCAATTTGCAAAATGGTCCATGAATATTTTATCATGTGTCACCCAATACAGCTAACTTTCTGAATTTTTTGTTTTTTTTTTTTTCTTTCTTTATTTTGCATTTTTTTTTTTTTTTTTGATTCAAATAATTTTCCAGCGTCATGCATTTATATACGTATGAATATAAATTGAAATAAAAAAATTACATTTTTTATCTAAAAAAAATAGTAATGATTTCTTTAGCAAAAAAAACCGTTGAGATTATTAAAAGACTTGAATTTTACTTTTAATATCATTTTAAATGAATTTTTTTTTTCAAGTTTCTAAAGTTTTAGTTTTTTTATTTTTCTTGATAAAACCAATTAAATTATATATGATTTTTTTTCATATAAAAATTTAATTTAACATTTTTTGTGGATTTGAAAATGGAAACTAATTTTATTATGTATTTTTTTTTAATCACAAAATTTTGAAAAATAATTACTTTACATTTGATTTTACAATGAAAAATTAATTAATATTTCAATGGGAAATATCAATTGGATGGGAAAAACAAAAAAAAGCTCATAAAATTTTCAAATAATTATTTGATATTATTTGTAACATTGACATGTGACATGCAGAAGCATTTGGAACGCTCGAATTATTCTTGACATGTAAACAAAATGAGGGTTTAACACAATTAAATTTATTACAAATAATAATTGCAATTGTCACTTGACAATTGATATAATTTTTCATGAAAAATAATTCAGTAAATACTTAATCACATTAATATTTTTACACATCAATAATTAACAAGCGCAATTAACCAATGAATTACAGTTTACAAACATTCAATATAAATCTAAAATAAAAACAATGAGAAAAATATCCGGTTAATTTAATTTTTTATTTTTCAACTATGATAGTTGTGATACATTACACAAATGATATATATATAATCTCGAGTATGCCTTTGGGCAATTTATTTCTTAACTCTATAAATTGCACTATCATTTTCTGATATTGCACTTTCATAATGCATCAGTGTCTTGGTTCACATGAAAAACGTTCCAATAAAGATCGATTATATTTCCCTCTGGTGCATTATTCAAGTACATCTAAGTAAGTCTATACTGTCTTGGTATATATTATAAATAAGTACATGAATATAGCTGACTAACCAAGTCCATATATATATTCATCCAGCATTAAATGCATTTTAAAAACTCACATATCCTGACTAGGCGATGAAGATGAGAAGATGCACCACTATAAATACAAAATACAACTTTCCAAGATTCTGAGATTTCCACATTATAATTTGCTTTCATGAAACTAAACACATTTGAAAATTAAACAATAAACATCTCGTCAATGAATATATTCAAAAAATCATCCAAATAATTACGTTATAAAAAAAATTCCATAAAGTTTTGACAATACGTTAAGAAAAAAAGAAAACAGGATGGAATGGTAAAAAAAAATATAGAAAATAGAATACGACTAGTAAAAAGAAGAGTAAAAAAAAAAAAAAATAAAAAAAGGAAAAAGCTAACGGTGGATTTTCGTAGGAAGCAGCTTACAGTCGTTCTGTCTGATTTATCGTTGATGTACACTACTTGGAACTCACTTGAGTGCTATACTCAAGTAACTCAATGAGAGCTTGCGCATTAGAATTTTTTAACAATTTTTTCTTACGGGAATTAAACATCACGACAAGTATGTGGAAATATTTTTTTAACGAATAAATATATTACTTTTATTATATTTGTGCAAAAATTTAAAAGAGATAAAAAAAAATTTTGAATTACAAAAATGAGCAGTTTTTTTTTTTTATTTTTTTTTTTTTTATACATTTTCGTATGTATTGTTAACTGTAAAATATATATTTATATACACATGTAGCTTATAAATGTATATGCATATGTGTCGGGCGAGAGAATCTAGGCTACTTTATGCTACCTTGCTGCACCAGTTACGATAATGCAGTAAAACGTGCCTCAAGTTCTCTAGACACTATCATTCGGTACTATACAGACGAATAAATTATTGTGTTAAAAATATATATGAGACACTTGAACATAACAATTTTTAATATTTTTATTATTTTTATGTGAAGAAATTATTTGATATTTCGTTGAGACTTTTTGAAGATTGACAAACCATGTTGCAAACTTTAAGTAGAAATTTGAAATAAAGAAAAGAATAGCGTTAAAAGACAAATAATTTTATTGATTTAATTTTTTGATTGTTTGAAAAAGTAAAAAAAAAAGGGATAAAAGTATAAAACACAAGTTAAATACTTACAAGTGTTTTTTTTTTTATAGTTTTATTTGAGTTGCAATGTTTGTTTGTCTTCAAAAAGTATTAAAAAGAAACGATTAAAAAATTTTTTATGTTGCTACATACATAATATGTTGTATATACTTATAAATAAGAAATTAATTTTTTATACTTTTTAAGATAATTAAAAAGTTGAAAAGTTTACAACTGTCATCATCATCTTGTCTACATTGTAATATTCTTAAGTAGATGATTGCCAAGCTTTATTTTACGCAAACTTTTTTCTTCATAAAGCTCATGATTTTATATTGTTAATTAATTTTTTTTTTTAAAAAAACATGAAGATATTTGTTTTTTTTTTTAAACGAGTTTTAAAAGAAAGTGTATAATGAGATTGTTTTGAGACTGCTAAGATAATCATGGCAAAGTATAATGAACCTGCTGCTTCATTATCAAAACTTTAGCACCAATTTTATTTTACAATCAATTATTTATTTTTTTGCTCAAAATAATTCCTCACTGTATCTTAATAATATTTATTTATTTATTTTTATTTTCTTCATTCCAACAAAAAAAAAAAACTAAATCTTTTTCATTCAAAAAAACAATTTTCTGCTCTTCCAATCATAATATTATTTTTGCAGTATCAGGCGATATAAAAAACTAATTAATTTTTCAAATGAGCAGTCAATATGTCTGCTGATTTCATATAGAGTTTATTTCTTTAAATATTCAATGAATGAATTGTTGAATTATAATTTGTTTATTGATTTATGTCCAGTGATTTTAGCACCCAAATACAGAGTTGATCGGGAGTGAATAGTTAGGTACACTGTATTTATATATATATTAAGTCTGTGAATTAAAGCAGTCATCTTCTGAATCTATAGAATATAAAGCATAAAGCATATATATCTGTATGTTTATAATAAATACATGTAGAGTCTGAATGTTCAGAGATGCAGAAGAGTACTGGTGGTAAATTTTAGTGAAATTCTGACATTTCTAGCTCGATCTCTATTGCTGTCTCTGTGTGGTCTTATCGTTTATGAGAGAAGATGGAATATGCTCTCTAAATTTACCATGAATGTGTGTTAGTTCTATGTATATATTAATATTTATGTGTAATATATTGTACATAGAATACCTAACGAATGTCTAGCTTGATAACAGAGTTGTATTTAGTTTGACTAGATAATTATAGAGTCTCATTATAATATCGTTTATCATCAGATATTATTTACTGTTCTTTGTCATTATAAATATATCGTCAATGCTTAATATATATATCAAATAGTTTTGGTATATACAAAAATATATATCAAATAGTTTCGGTATATTTACGATAGACAATTCATTATCCCCACTAGAAATCACAATATTATGGCAATGTGCACATACAATATTTATTGCGATGATTTATTTTGATTAAAAAAAAAAATATATTACACACGATATTTGAATATTTCACTTTGTAAATTTACTGTAAATATTTTGACCTATTATAGATGCATGCGTAAACTGACATTACACTCTATTGGAAATGGAAAAAAATTTTACATTCACAAAAAATATGACTTTTCATCTTTTTCGGTTTTTTTTTTTTTTTCGGATATCCGGGCATAACTTTTAGCAATTTTTTATTATTTGCTTTTTTTTTTTTATTTCGATGTACGTTAATTATTTTTTTATGTATTTTTTCATTTTTAGTGATAGTTTTTTAGCAAGTTTTTGTTTAGATATAAAAAACATTTTTTTATAATTTTAATAGCAGAAAATACAGAAATATTAGTATTTAAATACGAGGTAATAAAATTTTTAGCAAAATTGTAAAACTCATTTTAATTGGTAGCTGTATATAATTGATTAAGTAATATTTTAACGAGTGATAATTTACTTTGATGTTGAAACACTTGAAGTTAATAATTTATTACAATTACCAGAATAAGCTAATGAATGAACCATTTCTATTATATTTTTAAGTACTTTATATATTTTTTTTTCATTAAATTAGATAATAGTTATTTATATCTTTAAATATACATGAAAGTGGGGTCATATTGTTATTCAAAGGTTTAATAGTTTTTGGTAAATTAAGGGTATACGTGATAAACTTTCTACTTGTCACTCGCAATTTTCGTTATTATCAAAGTTAGTAAATAGCAGAACAAATTAATATTTCAATCAAATTTATGTAACAATTAACGTATTAATATATAAACTCGATATAGAGTTTTGTTAAATTTTAAGAAACTCTTCAAGTGTTACAAATTCAAGTGAAAAAAATATAACAAAAATATCCAGAAAATAATTTTATTTTTCATCCTATTTAAATAACGATTAAACTTTTCATAAAAAACTACGTAGTACTATTAATTTTTTGAAAAGTGAACATTTATTTAAAACGTCATAAATAATTCGCGTTAAAAAATAAAATCAAATGATAACTTTGTGCATTAATTTTCCAAACATTTAATCGTTTCATAAAAATACAACCTGCTAGCATAAAAATGTCTCTTTTCCTAAATATATTTTATCAAATTTTTCAAAAAACTTTTTTTTTTACTATTAAAAATAAATAAATGAATTTTGACAAAAAAATCTCTCTTTTTTTCTACATGATGTTATTCAGTATTTTATATTTGAAAAAGAAAAAAAAAATTAAAATAATATGTACATTATTTGCATAAACCATCGTTGTCATGGAATTTTCCATCAACGAAAAAAAGTAGACTAAATTTTTTTTATCTGTCTGTTTTTTATGTTTTTTAAAAAAAAATTTTTCGCATATTTATTTATTCTATTATCAACATTCTCTTCGTTTGCAATGTTTCTTTTTATTCTGACGGAAATATCTATCTCGGATTTTCCTGGACAATGTTTTCCGGTCAGCTTCTGAGAACTATGTAAAATATAAAAAAATGAATCTTTTTTCTAAACACAATCTGCTTGATATTTTGGTATCTTTCTGACCTTTCAACTCTTATACATTGCATATATATTTACAGAACGTTCTTTTAGAAAAAGCATATACATATGTATTTTTAAGAAGATGAATGTACCCATATTATTCCTAAAAATTCAGAATTTTTATTATTCATATTTAAAATACACGTATAGAGTTATTTGATATTTTATTTTTAGTAAAAATGAAAAAATACAAAATTGCTGTACATATAAAGTTGACGGATTCCCATAAGGTTCTTTCTAGTCTGTACAAATGAAACGAAATTGGAATATAAAAAAAAAAGCAAATAAATAAATAAATATGAGTACAGCGAAAGGTTCAATGCACCAAACCAAGTTGCACTTGCATATCTATATATATTTTTGATTTGCACAAACTGATCAAATATTTATGCCTCGACCGACAGTTCATGATTTCGATATCGTTTGCGTCAAAAGTGTAAAAAAATAAACCGGTAAAAAATATCACCAACACTCAGTAACATCATATACACCAGTGAAAATATCTGAATTATTTTCTATAGAATTGGCAAGAAACAAATCCCCGAAAAAACAATAAAATAAAACCACATAAATCTCTAAGGAAACAAAAATAAAATAAACTATAAAAAATCAGATAAATAAAATAAGATTTATCAGAATAAAAAAAAGAGTTATTGTTGAAATATATTTTTTAGAGAAATAGTGTTAAGAATATATATTACTAAGCAAAAATCAAACTATGGATAAAAAAAAGTGATTTGCAATATCCAGCTATGAACTGTTACAGATCTTCATCTCAAAAAAAATAAAACAACGTAAATAAATTTAAGAAAATAAATAAAACTTGGCTTGCTAGAATTTTTTATTTATTTATTATTTGTTTTGCTTTTTGTATTGCAATTGACTTGTTCATGGAGGTGTACTTTGAAAAAAAGTAACTTTATATAACAAAAGAAAAAAATCCATTTTTATTTTGTAGAAAAATTGCTTGGAGCAGTGTTTTTTTTAAAAAGTCCCTTGACAATATGAAAACCAGAAAATTGTACTTCGATGTTTTAAAATTGATTTTGATTTTTTTTTTTATGATGTATTGAAGGGAAAACATTTACACTATTGTATAAGTTTTAATAATGTATATAAAATATTTACAAGTGGTGAATTTAAATTTTCTTTTACTGAAAAGAAAATTAAAAAATCAATATACTTTTGGCTTTTAAAAGTTTAACATATTATTATAAAAATTCTCACTGTAAACACTAAATAGGTATATTAAATTCAACTTGACATTTTTAAAGTTGAGAAAATAATAACTTGAAGCAATAAAAATGTAAATTTTAAAGTTAAATTACATTTTATATTTCTCAATCAAAAGAACATATTATTCTTTAATTCATCAGTTGAAGTTTTTGATATATTTATACACCTATTTCATTTAAATTGTTAAATACCTTCTACTTATTTTTATTTTTTGATGACATGAATAGAAAGTAGAAAACAACCGAAGAAAATAAAGTTGAAAAAAAATATTATCTCTTTGTTTTTAATTCAAAGAGTTTATGATTAATGACATGAATACGTAATGTTTAGTATAAATATTTATAAAACTTTTATTATTTTTTTCATTACCTTGTTATTACGTTATAATTTAAATTAAAAAAATAATTTAATAGTTGATAAATAAATGCATGAATAAATTAAATATATCTATGCAACTATAAAATATAAAAATTTAAATTATTTTTTCAAGATTGATTCAATTTTTTAAAATCACGTTTTACTATTTTATCTCGTTAATTAAATTTTTCCAAGTCAGATATTTGATTTAATATAAATCATCTCATTATATCCCAAGGATAAGAAAAAAAATAGTAAAAGACAAATATTTTCAAGTGTCGATATCACAGGGTGATAAAAAAAGAAAAAAAAAATAAATATTTTAAAATTATATAGACTCAAGTGAGAGTTTTATACTAAAAATTCAATATTTTTTTTTTCATCTAAAAATAAAAACCGTCAAAGCTTGAGTGACCCTTATAATTTAATAGTCAAATTAAAAAAAATTTTAAATAGAATAATAATTTTTTCAGATACAATTATAATATTATCTTAATTTATTTTAAATTTAACAAAAAATTTTAGTTACGCCCATAATTTAATGTGCAATATCATTTATGCACAAAACTTACTGTTGATATTATCATCATTATCCACCTAGGCAAGCAATTTTCATAGTAATATAAATACCTGATAATTCAAGTTACAATATAAATGAAGTAACATAATAATAAAGCTCAATATTTTGTCACAAACATAATCACCCAGTGGCAAGTAAATTATAAGTCTTTTTAACTACCCAACTACTGTCAAGATACTAACTACAAAGTACAAAGTATAATGTCAACTCCAATGTATTAATAAACATATATATAACTAAACCAAAAGTAATTATGATAAAGTTGAACAACAATATAATAATATACATTTAAAAATCATATTATTTACAACACAATTTAATAATTTAAATATAATTTCACGTTTATGATAAATACTTAATTGACTTATTTGAGTAAATGTTTTGTTGTTTTTTTGGAAAAATAATAAGCTGTCTTAGTATTTATCATGAGTGAACAATGAATAGTAAAAGAGGATCAAGATTGTTCATTTAATAGTCAGCATTAACTATCAAGCCGACTTTGAAAGACATATATTTACAGTGTAGCTGGATTACACAAGCCAGAATGCATATTTGCAGCTTGCAAGTCCTACATGTTTTATATCACTGCAGTAAAGCCCAGACACGTATAATATTTGTTGCTAAATTTATCATATAATTATTTCATATTGTCTTTCATTTGCTTGACTGCAAGCTCAATATTATCCATTGACCTGATAAGCATTTAAAATAATATTTGTTTATTAAAAAAACTAGTAGTTTATTCAGCCAAAAATAATAGTTTTTTCCATTTTTCTATTCAAACGTTGTGTAATATATTGTGTCGAGGTATTTTTGATTCAATTTGTAGGTTTTTTTGTCTGTTAGCTGTTAATTTTTTTTCCTATTTATTTAATAGACATTCAATTTCAAACTGAAAAAATATATATATATTTTTTTAGTTGTTCGTAAAAGAAACATGCCCAGCATTTTTTATATATTTTTTTTTGTGTCGTAAAAGAATTGTACAAAAAACGTGACGACTTGCACACTCGTATATATTTTGTCAATGACGTATTTTATGTCATGTCGCTGACGTGATCATCTCAAGAATGAGTGATCTAAAATTGAATGACATAATGTTGTATATGTGACAGCTGTTTTCTGAACTTTGTCAATCAATTATTCCCATAAATAAAAGTCATATTGATTTTAAAATTTATCAATGATTTGCTTAGTGAAATTATATGTTAATAAATTTATTGATAAAAATTTACACAAAGTTATTATACCGGAAAAAAAATTCTCTCGAAAGATAAATTATTATAAACTATAGTAAAATTATTATTAAAAATTTTATAAAGAATTTTTTTTTGCTTTTTAAAATGCACTGTCTTCGCGAACTGAATTTTTTATTTATTTATTTATTTATTTTATGCTTAAAAATAAAAATTCTTTTGCGTTTTGTGTACCACAAGACGACTTAATGCGAAAAGTTAGCAGCACACGGAAGTCAATATCCGTCTTTCTGGTGCATGGTATGCGTGCTTGTCGTGAAATTGCTTGTCTGCTTACTTCTTTTTTATTTTATTCTCATCTTTTGTGTGTTATCATGCTTTTACTCTTATTATTGTGTTCACATACTTTTTTTTTGTTAGTACGTACACTATACACTATTTTCAATTATTATTATGTTTAAATGAATAACATACATCACGTTTCAAGTATTATTCATTTTAATGCTTTGAACAACTGTAAAGTTTCCATTTTTCAAAGTCTTCACTATTACATTTGATATACAACTTTGTATAACTCAAAAAAATTTTAAATTTTTCACATTTTTTTATACTATTTTTTGTGCTATAAATTTTAAAAATAAAAAAAATATTATGATATGTTTTTAAACATAAGTTTAAATGTAAGTTGTTGTAATGTTTTTTTTTTTTTTTCTATAAACTAAGAAATTATTGAAATAAATGAGTGATATCACTGGCACATTGAATTTACTGATGAAAATGAAAAGAAAACAATTTCAATTTACTTTGAACTTTGAAGATCTACCGAATGGGTTTTTCATACTTTTTTTTTTTATGCATTGGTAGATCAACATTTCAGTCACATTACTTCAAAACAAACTTTGAAAATTGGATGAAGAAATTTTCTTTTTTAAATTTTCACCATCTGATGCGTGTACATGCGTTTAAATTAAAAGTTTTTGTATTTAAACTTTTATAATCATGAAAAATGAAAAATATTATCATAATAATGATTCAAATTTTTTGTATTATTGTGAAATTATAAAGACGTTTTGCAATGTGATTCTCGTGAGCTTCCATATAATGACGATTATTTTTTCAACATTTTATGCAGAACCACGGTTGTCTTTTAACCAGAATTTTCTCTATCTAAAACATATATTTATTCTTCACTGTAGAATGTGTAGCTACACCTGTATATATATGCCCAACGTGAAAAGATGGTGTTAAATGTTTTTTCAACAAAAAAATATTGAAACTATCGTCTAACATACTTTTGATAAAAAAAAAATACAAATGCCACTGTTGGAAATTTATGATACCAAAAATTCTTAACACAATAATTTATTGAAATTGCGTTTGATTCTTTTCAAGATAAAAAAAAATAATTTAAAATAATAATTTTTTGTTTCAGCAGGGGAGATTTTTCCGAGGGTGAAAAAAAACAGTAGCCCAGGGTGTTGTGTGCCTGACACACCAGCGTCATTGCTGGTAAGGTACCACAACCTGAAATGGCATTGAGATGGTGGCTTCTGTTGGTGCTCTTGATAAATCATGCCAGTGGTCTCCCTGAAATCATCAGGATAGGTGAGTCATAAACAGCATAGAAAATAAATTTCAGTAATTGTTTAGATTAATATTTTAAACATCAATTTGATTGAATTTTCGCTGAATCATTTCAAGTAAATTGTCAATTTTTAAAACAAAAACACATTTTAAATTGCGTATATTATGTTCATATAATATACAACAGTATATCATAAAATATCATCCGAACATACAGTAAAGTTCATATCTCATACAATGTAAATTTCCATGGCATTATATACGTTGATTAATTTCATCGTATCAATACGCCGGTTAATGGAAAATTGATTGTATTATGCGACAAAAGCTTCTATATGCATCGTGAAATTTCATATACATAAACGTTATATTCTTTAAAAACTTTATAAACATAATTTACGATTATTCTCATCAATTTTATTTCATACATCTATATAGTGATTGAAAACACTGAAAAACTCTATCGGTATAATGTTTTGCTTGTTTACTTTCTATACGGAAATATCTATAAAAGTCTGAAATTGTTATTGTTGAATATTCCGGAAGATTGAAAATTTACGATTCAAACGTTTGGTAAAATAAAACAAAATATAAAAAAATCCTATAAATAAACACGTTTACAATCAAATAAAATAAAAAATTATTTTTTATATTCAGTTGTATTCTGAATTTTTACGATTATTGTTATACATATTTTTTTTTCTCCGACAAATTTTCGGCTATTTAATAATTTAATTGAAGAATAAAGTTGCAAATAATTTTATGTCAAAAGTATTTATTTACTTATTATTATTATTTAGTTGAAACATTCTTTGTTGTAGTTAATTTTACACTTTATTGTTTGAATGAAGAATTCACTTTTCTAAGTGCTTTTTAAGGTAGTTGTCTGTAAACGTATAATTTAATTATGTATCGAGTTTATTAGTATCTGTATAATAATGTTGAGTGACGAAAATTTTAAAAATATATTAAGAGAAACGTTGAATATTCTCTTTTTGGGTTGCTGAGAAAATTGATGGACACTGAGTGCTCTTATAACATTTTAATTTTCCCGTATCGTATTGTCATGTAAATTACATGAAACTCTATCATTTTTTTTTTATCCAAGTAATTTATTATTCTATATAAATTGTTAACGAAAACTTAAAAAATACTTTTGTATATTGAATAAAAATTTTTAATGTCAAAGACATTATTATTATTTTTCAAATTTGACAAAATATAAAATTATTTATGAGTTAATGTTTAAAAAAAATATCATAAACGTAATTAGTATGAAAAATAATGATTAAAAAAAATTGCTTAAGTAAAATTAAAAACTTGATTTTAATTGTTTGAGATAAAAGACAAATTGAAGCGTAAAGTTAGTCAGTTAGATTGGTTCTTGAGTGTAATTGGCAGATAACGATGGTCGAACGATCTACATAAATCCAATGGTGATTGTAGATAATAATTCGTGATTATATATAGAAAGCTGCAGTGCGCTCTTCCTCCTCTTGTTGTATGATGAATACACTATAGGTAAATTAGATTTACGAGGTAAATTTTCTCATCTGAATGTTACGAGCATCCGAAGGTAAACGCCTCGATCCAGTGAATTGTGGATATTGATTTTAAACTCATGAACACATTAAATTACTAGACTGTTACTCTCATTAGTTTTTGATTTTTAAATTATACATATTATATTATTCAGTCAGTTATATTCAAATTTATAAATTGTTTTACAACGAGAAATATAATATATAAATTTTAAATAGATATAATAACTTCAGTAGAATTAAAATTACTTGAAAATTTTTTCATAGTTTTTTTTTTGGTAGTAATTTATACAAACACATATATTAATGTTAATTTTTTGTAATTTCTTTATGTTTTTTTTTCTTTTTTTTTTATCACGTTCAATTTTTAGAATGTTTTTAAACTTATGCCTTGTAAAAATGTCTAAAAGATACGTTTGAAGATTGCTACGTGAGCAAATTTGGCAAGTTGTAAATGCACCAGTAGAATGCAAATTTACCAAGAACGATTTATCCCCATGGAGGTCCATGTACGTGTCGACTACAGTAAGACCACAAACCACACTACTTGATACTTTACATGAACAGTTGAACACCACACAAAAAAGAGAGTGTGAAATTACACGAAAAAATTTTTAAAAAATCATATTTATCAAAACATTATATAAAACAGCCGAGAAAAAAAAATGAATAAATAAATAAACGATAATTACTAATACATGACGAAATGAATCAATTTTTGTTTTTTTTTTTCATTTCATTTGCAAGTTTTTTTATCAATAACTTTGTTTTTTAATTTCCTAGGAGGATTGTTTCATCCATCGGACGATAAACAAGCAGTTGCATTCAGATATGCTGTTGAAAAAATAAACGCAATTCGGGATATATTGCCTAGATCAAGATTGAGTGCTCAAATTGAACAAATATCACCTCAAGATAGTTTTCATGCATCGAAGAGAGGTGAGTTATTATTCATTTATTAAAATTGTGTTTTTTTTTTTTAATATTTTGTTGCTGAAAATATTGGTAAAAGTTTTCCAATTACACGGAAAATACAGTGACTCAATTATTTCAAAATAAAGTAAAAAATAAAAGCAACAAACTTCTTTTGGAAAATTAAAGACAAAAGTTTAACTAATATTTTCAAAATTAAGTAATTCATTAATATTTATTTTATATATATTAAATGAAAAATAGCCTCAAACACTTTCAATAATTATGACCCAATTTTTAATAATTATGCATCAACTTTTCTTGTAAATATGGAGATTGAAAATACTGAGATGTTCAAGTAGACCATTTAATTTATACAGCAATATCACTCAGTTGTAATATCGTGAACAAATATATTAAATGTACATGGTGAAACGACTGAAGAAAATTATTGGTGGTGACTTTGTCTGACTACTAAAAAGCATTGAGGTAGATTGGCTATTTTCCAATTCCCATCAAAACTAAATCACATATATGTTGCACACAAATACTCGGTTACCAAATAAAACATTCCGTTTCAAGTGCAGTTGAAAACTTGAAACTCACTGCAAATCAAAACTCTAAAAATAGTTAAACATTATCTTTTATAAAAAGAAACACACTTTACCTTTTATATATTTTATTAATGCTTTTAACGGATTTTATTTTTTGAGTCATCTTTTAAAATTTGGCTAGATGTCCTGATAAAACTAAAGTTCCAAGTCAACATTATTTTTAATGTAGTCATTTGTATTATCAATTAATGACTTCAACTTTTCTGTTTAATAACATTTAAAATTTATTTTCTTTATTAACATCAATTTTATTAGGAACTAATTTTATTCTTCTAAAGTGAAGAAAACTTATAATTTACGAAATACCATGAAAGCACTATTATCCTTTTTTTTTCTAAATCAATTTTTATTTTATAAATATCTTTTTTTCTATTTGCTGAATAAAAAAATTGAATTAGAGCCAACGAAATGAGTTAGAGTTGACAATTCAATTGCTGTAATTTTACTTTTTTTTTTCTCATTTATAAAAGATAAACAAATATAAAAAATTTAAAGAGATAATCCATTTTTGAAGTTTGTTGTTTGTTGCTGACATTGCTATTTTCTTCAACTATTTATGTTACACACAACAAAAAATAAAAAAACCAATGGGATATATATTAAGTGCCATTTTTTTTCGAGTGGTCAAGCTTTGTTGATTTTGTCCTTGGAGGAATCCAATCAACTTTGGGATAACCCTGATTTCTTTGATCATTCCAAAGACAATAGTAAAAGGTGAAATTCATTCGAATTCGGTCGAGACTAATAAAATAGAGTGAAAGGATGAAAAGGCATAAAAATAACAACTCAAATGAGCTGGATCAAGTGAAAAAATAAAAACATAAAACTATACATTTAGGAAATTATTTATTTGTATATAATTTTTATTAAAAGACACGAATGTTTGATGAATTATTGCATAGTAATTTCTCTTTGATTCACCACATAATTAACACTGTTTGCACTCGTGTCACACGCGTGGTTTGCATCTAACTTGATATTTAATTTAGACTCATACAGCAAAATATTAATGACAGAAAGGCTTAGTGAAATGTTATGAATTTGATTATCAAACAGTTGAAATAAACAGACATTTGAATAAACTCTGAAGAAAAAAATTAGACCGATACTCTAAAGTTGTTAAAGAAAAAAATGCTGCAAAAAAATAATTACAATAAAACTTTCGGTGTAAAAATTTACACTTCTTAAATAATGAGTCATTAATTAACTCTTGAAAAAATAAATAAAAAAAAGTAATCAAAGCCAATTACTACGGAATTTTAATTGAGTTTTTTTTTACAATATTTATTACAAGTTTAAATTACTTGTGTTTACAGTGTTAGTTATTTCTGAACTCATTGTCAAAGTGTCTCATAACAAAAACAACTTGAAATTATATTATTTTCATTATTTTTATTAGTATGCGTCTTGTTAAAGTATACAAACTGTCATATTATTTTATGGCTAACATTTTATTATTTATTTAAATTATATTTGTAAAGTTTCATAATAAATTTAAATTTTATATAAATTTGTCTTGAAGCAAATTGAAATTGTTTATATGAACACTTTTTTCGGTATAAAGTTTTTTTATTATTTTTATATAAATGTAATTACATGTCATGCATATGCTTGTTGAGATGAAAAAAGTAATATTTGTAATGAATATATACATAAACTCGGTAAAATAATACTAAAGTATATCAAATTAAAAAATGATTCAAGTAATTTTTGTTGTCCAAACTGAATAAAAACTCTGACGTTTGATTAAATTACTATTCTTCAAATAGATACTCTTGATATTGTTGAAATAATTAAAAATATTGTTCGTAAAAAAACTGTTTTTATGAGGAAAAAGACTAAAACTCTATACAAAATATACTCAGTTATTTATCAACAAACAAAAAAATATTATATCAAGATTTTTTTTTGGGGCTTATTTTCAATTATTTTATAAAAAAAAATAATTTTCACTGCCATTTTATATTATTTAAATAATCCATTGACACAAATAGAAGCAAGGTAGAACATTTATATAACACGATATTTGAAAAAGTAATGAGTACGTTGAAAGAAATGTAGTTATAAAGGAAAATAATGCCAAAGTGAGTAGTAGAACTCAAGCTTTAGTCAGACTGGAATTCCTAATGATTCTGGAAATTACAATTTTTTTTTTTTTCCATCTCTTGAAAGGATATAACTGAAGAAAGTTATTATATATAGTTATATATACTTGAATAGTGTGCAATTTTTTTTTATTTTTCATTTTTTTTCTCTTCTTTTATATCTCACCATGTGGAGGAGATTCGTCTGGGAAAAAAAAAAAATTACGAGTAGTTGGTGCATTTTCTGGCCAAATGAATCCCACTTGATCCTCTTTTCCAACGCCTAAAGGCAAATTTCCCAGGCCATTGCTAATGTAATTTGTAGCCAAGGCAGTCATGGTACTGAGATTACTTATTTAATTTTTCATTTTGTGTCTATATTTTAGTTGTCTGTCGAGAATATTGTCGTCGGGAAAAGTTTTCACTCTTTCTGAGTAAATTTTATTTTATTTTAGAAACATTGTTAACATATTAATTGAATATTAATATTTTTAAAAAATATTAAAATGTTTGGAAAAATGAATTCAAAATAATATTATTTTATTAATCTATTTTTGAACTGAACAATTTTAAATTTATCCAAGATATTTAAAAATCGAGGTAAATTTGATGTTAAAAAACCAATAAATCTCCGAGTAAAATATTTATTTATATTATAAGCACTGTTGTCGTGATTTTAGACATATTTGGAATGATTATTGCGTTATTGAATTGTCATAATTTAAATAATACTAATTTTAAAAACACCGGTATTTTTAATGGTAATAAAGACAAAATATTATTTCAAGATGACTTGAGCGATAGATTTTTCTTCAGGATATTTAGAGTGTCGTAAATTTAATCGTGATTCTTAAAAATCTCATTATAAATAATATACTACATTATATATTATAAAAGACATATATTTTCGATCAAAACTTTAATGTCTTTTGTATATACTGATAATAATTTTTTTTTAATTCTCAACAACCGAATTGAGGGGAAACTTTTTACGAAAGATTTCTAGCTAGTGATTAGATGATAAGTTGACCAAGTTACTAAAATTCATTCAATAAGATATCGCCTTTTTTTTCTATGACAATTTTTTATAGTATCTGTGTATTGCAATATATCGTGAAAAGAAGAAAAAAAAAATTAACTGACTCTTTATATGTGCGCAGTGATAAAATATAAAAATATAAAGTCGATGAAAATCAGTCCATAAAAATGTCACAATATATTAGTTATTATACACATTTATAAAAGATAATGCTTTATATAATTTAAGATAATCCAAATTTAAAATGCCACATTTATTTAATGGAAGAAAATTATTTCAATAAACCACGTTGCAAAGAATAAGATTGAAAATTTAAAAAACATACTAATATCAAATCTTTGATTGATTATTAATGACCCAACTTTTATATATAATAAAATATTTATTTGCACGATTGCGTATATATGTAGATAAAAGTTTTATTATATGATTTTATAACATTTTGTAATTCAAAACGAAGTCGTCAGCAAGCATATTAAGTACAGTTATGGTTTCACACACAAGGGACTTTTAGAACAATGACATCAGCAATCCTGACATGTACGATGATTCAACAAGAGTTAAATTTTAAATTTACAAAATTACTAACTCTGCATTGCTGAGACAGGTGTTGTCAAATAAACCCTATGAGTTTAGAAATTAATATATAATTTAATTTGAAGTTTAAATTTTTAAAAATAAATTGACATTAATTTATAACTAATATTTAAATTATTTCAATATTTGATTTTCAATATCATGACATGCTTTAGTATTGACAAAAAAATAAATAAATAATTGATAAACAATTTGACAAAATTCATTCAAATTTAAGATCAATATTTCACGTGATTTTACTTATTAAAAATATTTTATCGAGTGTTTAGATAATTTTTTTTTCTATTTATACGAGTAAATATTTGACTGCTATTTTTTTAAATTTAATTGTTTAATAATATATTCGGGATATATGTATGTCGTTGGAAGTGTCTGGTATCAACTATCCAGATTCATGCATCATCAAGGATGAGAAAATAGTATGGTAATTGGATTCTAGCTAGTTAGCGACGAAAGTTTAGTGATTAGTTCTCCTTGGCAACCGTAAGTGTTCCCACAACTGACGCATTCTGGACTAACAACCAACCTCAATTGAAAAACGTTTCGGAAATTTCCAAAATTCATTAAAATTACTAGATTACACAAACCAGTTTTTATTTATATATTTATTCAACTTTATACATAACTTTGGCTACATAAAAAAAAATACTTTTATGCTGTAAATTTTCTGCGATTTAATTTTCTTCACTCTTTTAAATGCAGCAGATGTATGAATGTAAAAATACATTGTCATTTTATTATATCTCACTTAGAAATATATTTATTCAAAGAAAAATATAATAACTACAATTTTATATACGTCACATTTATTACTGTCATCACTCTCGAGAAAAGAAAAGCATAAAAAACTTAACGACAATAATTATTACAAAAGATTTTACAAACAATAAAAAGATGAATAAATACAAAAAAAAATATGTGTAACAAAAGAAATAAAACGTTGCTTTTGTTAATTTTATATGTGAAAAAGTTTTACTACTATTTATATTTTAGTTAAAATTTACATGCATGTATAGTGTATTTTTTTGTATCGCTGATTCTTAAAGTGGTTCAAGTGTGGCATATAGTTTAATGAGAAAAAAAAAAAAACATTTTGGTATTTTTACTGTAGTCCATGTATGTGCGGTTATTTTATTTTTTTTTATTTTTATAATTTATCATTGTTTCATTTTTTTTTTCACTGACCAAGTATTTTTACATGCTGAAGGTTGATTTTTATATACAGACACCGTATTCTGGCTCCGACCACAATACTATTTTTTTGTTAAATCGATTTTTCATTAAGCTCAACCACTCGCCCGTTGTGTTGTGTATAAATTGTTGTTATAAATTTTTGGTTTTTAATATTTTTGTTTTAACAAAAGTATTGATAATATTTTGAATAAAATATATAAGCCATATTGATGACGAACATATATAGATAAAACATCATTAACTAATCAATTGATTTGGGGAATCACACAACGGAAGTTGTCGGTGACCCAACATCGGCCAAAGTCATTTAATGGTTGTGAACGACATTGTATAGTAACCATTACTATGATTGCAATCAACATTGGAAGGTTAATTAACGTTAATGGGTCAAGTGAATCGGACATACCGAGAGAATTAATTTCCATGAGACACAAACTAATGACGAATACGAGAATTACAAATTGAACATATAAAAAATAGTCAAAAAAAAAAAAAACCAATATCCTGTGAATTAGCTATCAAAGATTTTCAAATAGTAATTTACTCTTTAATTTTCTACTTTACAACTATTCTTTATTACATCCTGGAGTCAAATAAATATTACAAACAAATATATAAATTACATTTACCTAAGATGAAATACAACTTTGAAATATATTTTATATTTTAAATTTGTATGCTTGAATTTGATTATAATTAAATTGAATATAATTACTTTTTTCTTTTTGTGTATACATAAACGTACGAGTTCATGACATTCATAAACAAATTTTAGCTTTAAGTTTATGTGAACCAAATGATGGAATTTACAGTCACAACTGTATAAACGAAAAAAAAAAGCAAAGAAACTTTAGTTTTATTTCCATCATCTTTTGGTCTTTTGATGTTTTCTCAATTGGACTTGAATTTTACACGGTACTTTCCATTAGAATTATTCCGGAAAATGTATCTTTGAGTCTTTTGAATTATCAACAACATACACTGTTTCAATACTTTGGCATACAAGCGAGCGAAACTAAATACAAGCAAAAGCTACTTTTATATTATTCCATACAAAATCTACTTGATTATAACAATTTATAATAAAAATATCTTTGTATATTTTTTATTCCTTTGATTCAATTTCGTGTGTGTAATTAATTCAGTTTGCCTTTTCATGTGAATTT